>OOFC01005623.1:8168-18258 GCA_900323345.1 Pseudochromis fuscus
CGTGGCGTTCTGGGGGTTCGGGGTTGGTGAGTGCTGGGCGACTCGGGGACTGATGTGGGCAGAGAGCGAGCCAACTCCACCCCACTGTCCACTGAGAACACACATCGTTCACACACACAATTAAAAATTAGAGTTAATACTTTCTATATGAAGTTACTCCCTGACTAAAGAGTTTTAAACACCTAATTTTCCAAGTCTGTTGCATCAATACTGCAAAATACAACAGCTTCAAGTCCCCTCTTTAATATTTATGAGGAACACTTCATAAGAAATGTTTAAAAAATGGCTCAACTATGACCAAGAAACAACCTTCAACACGTTCCTCGAAAAGCCACTTGAGGCCGACTCCAAAAATTCACTCGGCCTTTATTATTATTCTGTAGGAGTTTTTCTATATTATCATAATGAATCTGTACAGGGTGCAATTATTTGTAGTGTTGTAATATGCTTATCAACAGGACCGAGGGTCAATGTTGCAGAGGGCATGTAACACGATGACTAAACAGCACTGAGATGTCTTCATTTTTCTGTACTGCTGTTGTTGCTGGTAGTGTTAACATGACATCTGTGGTTTAAAGTGTGGTTTACAGAACACTTCAGCTTGTATGAAACAGACTTCATGACACACACCTGGCATCGGAGGAGGCGGGACTTCCTGGTTCGGGTCAACAGGCACTTTGGGGGTGAGGGTGTCAAACTCATCTTTACTGATGACGTTCAGCTTCTTGAAGTTATCCACTTCCTGCTGGGGAAACAGAAAACATGTATAACCGAAAAGAGTCTGAATGACGAAAATCAAGTCATCACTGGTTTATAATGTGTCTGATGAACAGTGTCAAAACCATAGACTGCAAATAGAAGTGGTCAAAACAAGTGTGATGTCATCTGTTGGTTTGTGGCCAAGACAGATTTGATTTTAAGTTATTACGTCATCTCAGCTTTGCACTGAAATCTGTGCAACAATAAAATCAACATTAATAATCAAAGCATTCCTTCATTTCCACTCTGTACAACTCTACAATAATCTGTACAATAATCCCACACCTCCACTCAGTTACAGGCCCTTTAAACTGATAACGTCTCAACACCGTGGTAAATAATACTCGATCTTCCAGCAGCCGCTGTGACACACAACAGATGTGCAGCGCACTTTGGACTTCACACGTCAGCGTCAGACAGGAGAGACAAACGCAGGTGTTTTATTCTCTGTGTGTGTGTGTGTGTGTGTGTTCAGGCGTGACATTTCCCACATGTGGGGACTTCACTGATGACCTTTGAGCCCAGAATGAGCTGAACACGTGTGTCAACGACGACAACCAGACAACCAGGGGCAGATACTTTCTGATCTTTTGAGGATTTTCTTTCATTCAACCTTCAGGTGTAATTCTTTCACACTTGAATATTTCTGTTTTCTAAGACATGATACATCTACTCTCATTC
Organism: Pseudochromis fuscus; assembly: GCA_900323345.1. Lineage (NCBI taxonomy): Eukaryota > Metazoa > Chordata > Actinopteri > Pseudochromidae > Pseudochromis > Pseudochromis fuscus. The sequence continues at coordinate 9,609 of OOFC01005623.1, forward strand.
ATTTCACAGCACAGATCTGTATTTTCATTTTTCTAAGTCACATTTTTCTGTATTAATATTTCCTGTTTAAAGTGGCGTATTACAAGTAAAACACGCAATGAACCCATTGAAATGTACACATATCTGCTGCATGTATTAGACTATTAAAGTCAAGTTGGACATGAACATGCTCTGACTTTAGAGTATTTAGTGTGTTTTGATGGTGTTTTATTTTAATTACTACATTGAAATTATAACATGAATGTATATATTTAAATATTTTTAAACTACATGTGTAATTGGAGAATTTTCTTCCTTTGAGTATTTATTTTCTCTGTCTTACTGACAGTAACTGCAGCAAACATCTGTACTAAAGGAGAATTTATGAATCCTATCGATTAATGATCCCATGCATGTGTGACTGTCAGATATAGTGACAGTCTTGGACCTGAGGCTCTGAGGCTGCAGGCCGTGAGAGTCCCTGATGTTCAACCTGCTGCTGTAACTTCTGTGTATCAAAGGTCAACAACTGACTCCTCCTCTCCCTCTCGTTTCCCCTCTGTGGACGTACGACTCAACGCTTCATCCACTAACACCTCATCGTGCTGCACAGTCTCTGTCCTGTACTGAGCGCTGGACTCTCCTGGTGTTCATGTGACAACCAACAGGATGTTCTCCACTTCCTGAGACATTAACACCACAGTGGGTGAACAGCCAGTGAATTAAAGCCAAAATACAGCGTGTTCCTCTTTCTTCTCAGTGAAGCAACAACCTCCCATTTTTCTGATTAAATCATCACAGAGTTGTGAGACTGGCCAAAGATTTACACAATCTAACATCTTGCTAGATTGTTTGACACCTTTTCCATCAACTCTGTCTTTGTCACATAAGAAACTAATGCCAACAACACAGTTCTTGAATGATTAGTTGATTAACTGACTGACACAAATATGTTGCAACTGTTTGTTAAATTATTTTACTACAGGAAACAACCTTCAGCAGATCCAGCTTCTACATTCTGAGAGTTTTCTGCTGATCTTTGTCTTACTTGATAATAGGGCTGCGACTAACGACTAATTTGATACTGCACATATGCAACTCTCTCAGCAGGGATAGGAAGGAAAGGAGAGGTCTCACTCCACTTAAAAACACATCTTGTGTCAATTGGCAAGAATTAAATTAGTTGGCAACTATATAAACTATTGATTTTTGTCTATTTTTAATGACTAATCATTGCACCCCTACTTGATAATACAGTGAACAATCCTCAGGGGTCTGGACTATTAACGAGACAAACCAAGGTATTTGAAATGATCACCTTTTTTTTTTTTTTTTTATTTTTCTCTCATTTTATAGACTAAATTATCAGTTATTAGATTTTCTTTTATTTATGTTTTTTAAAAACTCTTATCTGATGGTTTTTATGGGGTGACTGAGTGCGAGCATTGTGTGAACACCTGAATTCCCCGAGGGGATAAATAAAGTATCTACCCATCTCACATTTTAATATTGTTTGCTCACATTAAATAAACTAGAGAAAGAGACGGTGTGTTTACAACCACTAACACGAAACCTTCCTTGGGTTAAATAAGCTGAAGGTTTATTTAGCAAGACAAAATAAATAGAAATAAGCAGATGTTTACTTTATATTAATATTCTGTGTTAGTATTCTAAGATCTGTGTAGCAACACGTTGACGTCCACCTACTTGTGCACAATAATAATCTTCATCTGAAAACTATAATTTCCTCTGGTCCATAAACTCAGCTGGAAATGACTGCAGTGAACTGGTCTATTAATTAAAAACTAATATAATAATGATAAAAGAATAAAAAAATGCCTGTTTATTTTCACCCAAAGTGTTTTTCCAAGTAATAATTGTATCTGCATTTCTAAAGCATCTCCATCAACACTATAAAACACTGTCAGAGCTGTAAACCTGCACTGCGCCTTGATCCTGTGCCATGAAGCATTACTACATAGCTTTGTTGCTCCAGTAAAGTAACGTTGCATAATGCTGAGGAACCGACAGTCAGTGTTAATACAGACACCGTTTCTCCAAAAGGAGGTCAGTCAGTTCTGGAAGCAGCTGTGTGACACACATGTACGTCTGTCAGGCGATAAATAGTACGTTTATTTTGGTCGCCTCCCCTCTGCACAGTGAGGTTTAACAACTCTGTCACACAGTGTTGGTGTCACAGTGTAGCTGCGAGTTTTAAGGAACCAAAAAGTGAAGAGAAACGCAACCAGAGTGCAACAGTGGTTTAGTGGAAAAATGATTTTTATCGACTTTGACCAAAGGAACATTGTCAGCATTTTGCAACTTAAGTTGAAAAGTGAGGAAACAAATGTATTCTCAAGTATTCAATGTTGGGTTCCTCATGGTGGTGGTTTCATCCTGTGAGGCGCATCAATGCATTTCCTCAGTGAATATAGCGTGTGTACATTAGTATGTTATGTGTAGATCATCTTGTTATAAATGGTGAATTATAGACTGTATAAAAAAACGGATGAAGCCACCAGTGTAACAAACGTGCAATAGCATCAACAACCACGAGATGCAAAAAACTCTGGATCCAAATGATTTGAAGTCAAAAATGTTTGTGACTGTTTTACGAAAATACATTAAAATTCTGAGCAGAAATTCTGTGTTTTTGTATTTATGCAATATGAGTAACCTGCACCCGATACATCCCGATACACAGCTACATGGATCAAGACTTTTTTTAATCAAAACTGAACAAAACTGTAAAATCACTGTAAACTTTCCAGCACATTTCTGCTGAAGTCCACTTAATGTCATTTTGAATGGAGGTCACCAGAAGACATGATTTTCAGATTTAGCCCCTCTGTTGATGCACTGACTTGACCAGTGCAACAAAACGCACTTTTATTTGCTGGTAGTCATTATCATTACAACTGGAGTTATCCACTTCCACTGAAAGATACTCCCACGTATTTCATTAAACTCCTGCCCAATCTTACATAACTGCAACATTGTTACCTTGTTTTGTAACTTTTGTGGAAATACATTGTTTCATTTATTTAATTTGTGTTTCACAGAAATTCCCTCAATGTGTCTTCTGAGGCTGAACTGTTTTGTTTAAATAATAGTGATACTTGAGTCACTGTATTTATAATAGTTAGTTTATATTAACTGATAAGCAGAGAGAAAAGTTTGAATTTGCATGATCTGAGTGTACAACTTAGAACTGGCAGCCCTGAGAACATATATATATATATAAACATAGTCTTTAAATCCCCTCTGCCTTCACAAGTATCAGTTTAAACAACAAGGTTTTTGGGATCTGGTAAACAACAACAGAAAATTAAAGCGTCTGTGAAATTTACATCATAACTGCACTGAACCTGAACAAGTTTTGATTTCAAACCATAAAATTTTAAAAAGTAAGAACCATGAGTATGTAAAACTGATTTCCTCCCTGTCATGAACCTGCACTGAGTGGCTGAGTATTTGTAGTGCACATAAATATGAAACCTGAGCTGAGCCATTGCTGCTGCCTTTTCTGTGAATGGTGGAGTGATGTAAAGGCCAACAAGTGAAGACATGACCTGCTATATGTGTGCTGTATGTAAATTAGAGTACTGGCAATGTCAGTGCTCTTCTTCAGCCCTCTGTAACAGACCTGCTGCAACATGTTACGCTGAGGTTAAATATTTGGAATTTGTCTGAAATGTGTTATTTCAGGAAAACTGTGTAAAAACTGTGTTGAAATCTTCCTCTGACACATCATTACAAGCTGTTTAAAAACTGTAGTGAAGAAATAAAGCTTTTTTAAGCCTGACCTGAAATATTTCAAGTGTAACAGTGGGTTTGACAATGATATTTGTTTCAAGTTTCAAGGTTTTGTGTAAAAATACATCTTCAGTTATGTTATTTTTCCAAACCAATGTTGTTTTTTTTGAGTGAATGTGACAATATAAGGACTGCAGCAGTTCTAGTAACACAGATCAAAATTTACATCTCATACTACTTTGAAGATTTAACAATTCAAATTATCTTCCATTAACCTCCATGTTCTCACCTTGCTGCACTCGACCTGCTCCTCCTCCTTCCACAGGTCCTGCTCGTAGTAGTACAGTCCGTCGTTGATGGCTTTGGCGAGGTCCGCTGTGAGCTTGGCTCGGGATTCGTGGTTTCCGGTCCGGTCGCCACCGGGGTGCTTGCGGATGTAGGGGGGAGTCTGGGTGACGATGAGGATCTTGTTGACGTCCTGGTCGTCCAGCTCGTAGTCCGAGTCGTCCTCGTCTGACCAGTCCGTGAACCTGTTCTTCCTGGGAGCCATCTGCTCCATTTCTTCATCGAACATGAAGTCCAGCTCCTCCTGGTCGGGCTCGGCCTGCGGAGGAGCCTGACGGCTGGGAGGAGGCGCCTTGCTGTCTCCCTGGACGACATGGAGGACACACAGCCATAAATGAATGAACAGACAACACTGTGCTGCAGGAGTTTAAATAAATAAAAGCACTTTCTTTGTGTATGTGTGGGTGTTTCTATTATTTCATCTCACACATTAGGCTAAACAACAGAAACACCTCTCTTTAAAAAGCAATACAGCTCATCAGCAGCCTCCAGTAAGGTTTATCTCCAAAACATATACTGAACATAGCCTTCACTACCTGAGGATTTAATGCACAGACTGTGAGATTTAGCTGTATTAGATATTAGGAGGGACAGAGGGCAAGCCTGAGGTGGGAGAGTGAGAGGAAGAAGTACTCAACTGCAGAGGGAAGACATTCAGGTTGGAGCTCTGAGGGGGGAGGAAAAGAGCCGACAACACACACATCATCACTGACGTGCTGCCGGCCACAAGATGGAGGAGGGGGAGGAGGAGGAGGAGGAGAGGATGGAGAGGAAGATGAGGTGAACACAGAGGAAGGACGACAGATAAATGATGAAACAGGTGATGAGAGGTGATGATGGAAGGAACGCAGGATGGAAACAAGGAAATGTGTTTCTGCATGCAGGTATTTACTGGGTGGTCATTACAACACAGCTCTGAATGCAAGGTCTTACAATACAGACACATTTTAATGTTGAGCAGCTGATTTACAAAATGTACTTTCATGCATAGGAATGATTGCTAACACCTGGATATTAGTCAGTATTATTGCACTTTGAATTTTTTGAATCCATCTATGGTGAGATGACTGAAGTAATAAGGTCTACAGTTAATACAAGTTCAAGAGATTTGGAGCTGGAGTATAAAATCATCCCTGCAGCTTTCTATACTACTGGAAAAGCTTTTTTAGCATCAGCTGTGGCCCTGACGTTCAGGGAATCTTCAGGCTTGAAACCTTCACAGTGACTTCTGTTCATCTTCAACTACCTTTGCCTTTGCGGAGGGCTGTCTGTGGCGTTTCTCCACCTGGATCCAGGCGTCAGGGTCGGGTTTGGGGGCGGGGGCGTCTTTGGAGGAGTCGTCTGCAGCCGGGAGAGACTCCCTGCTGGAGGAGCCGGGTTCATCCGAGTCCTGAGACTGCACTGACTCAGGGGGAGTCTCCTTCACAGGCGATGAAGCTGAAGAAAGTCCGACACATCACAATCAGACGAGAGACTCAGAGAACCTTCAGCACGGCTTTAACAATCACACATCACACTGTCGCCTCGTATGTAGGCACAGAGGTGACGCAGAGTCCAAACAACGGCGACAATTCAGCGTCTTATAACTTCAGCAGTGACTGTGATCAGAGAGTTTGTTTCTTTACTAACAACAGCTTCACTTACACTAAATATACAAAAACCTGCTTTTCTGAAGCCTGGTAAGTATCAGCTGATGTGTGCAAATTGTCAGATTAACTGGAAAAAACAAAGTATAATACAGTATTAAAATAATGGTGATGTCATAAAGAATCAATTATTCTTAATTATGAAGAAAACTGAAAACTATATTCTGACATTTTAAAGCCAAAAACTAATCTGTATATTACAAATAAACATAAATTCTTACTCATTGGACACTTCACTAATCCAATATGTCTACAACTTTTCTTATTAGTGATAATTGTTTGAATTCTAAAATGATTGAAATTTCTGAATTGATCCGACAAAATGTAACAAAGATGAATAAAGACACCAAATCCTGAGAATGTTTTATCATCCAAACTGGTTGTCAATATTTAGTCATTTAGCTGCAAGAATAAAAAACTAATCCTTTAATTAAAACTCCAGGATTAATCACTTGATTAGATTAAGTAACATCCTTTAACTTTTCTGAAAACAGGTGATACTTTATATTCTTTTTATTGCCAACAAATCCACCTCTTTGTGACTCTCAGACCAAAATTAATTTCTTCCTACGACGTGATATAAATCTTTAAATTTTGTAAACAGGCTCAGTGACATCATGACAAACAGAGCTTCCCATGATGGCGACTATTTCCAGCTGCGATTAATCCACATTTGCTGCTCAAGTGAGTATTTGGGGCAGCAGGACGGCAGAGTTCAGTGTGTGTGTGTGTGTTTACATGAACATTCAGCCAGTGAGAAAGTGTTAGCTACCTGTTTGTGTTTAGAATTGAGTTATTGGAAAAAGATGAAGCTCTGCAGAGGACTGAGATGTACGAGGTGTAGAGTGGATGTGATTTGTTGTAGGAATAAAGATCAACAGCTTTTATTCTCCACAAAATAAAAACCACTGACCGGAGTTTGTGGAGCTGAGGGTCTGTCGAGGAACAAACTCGGGACAGTTGATGAGCTGGGAGAAGTCAGTGCGAGGGGAACCCACCACGGTGGGGACGGTGATGGGCCAGCGCTCTGGGTCCGTTTTACAGCGAACCCTGTCGTCCACCAGCTCCACCTCCGTGCTGTTCTTCAGAGCCTGGAGACATCCCACATCCATTAACATCTGTAACAACCTCACGGGTCTTTAGAAACGTTATTCTTGAACTAATGTTTGTCATTATCGGATTAAATGTTAAAAAGCAAATGTGGTCATCCTGAAATATTTGTTTCAAAGTGTTTAAAAAAATATTAAAGCCATCCCCGGGGGCAGCGCTGTAATGCAGATTTAAAGAGCGAGGAGTCTGATATGTGGCATTTACAGCTGCTCATTAATGATGTGGCTTTACCTCCATGATGAGGTTGACGTCGGTGGTGAGAGCCTGAACTCTGTGGAAACTGGCGATGAGGGAGATGGGGAGGAAGCCCTGGGCGTCCATTTTTCTCCTCAGGAAGAAGTCTCGCTCCAGGTTGTGGAGGCTGAAGTAGTACTCACTGCAGGAGGAGACGGAGCAACACAATCATTTCATTCTCTTAGACACAATCTAACCAATGAGATTTAATAGTTACCATATTTTCCGGACTATAAGCCGCTACTTTTTTCCGACGCTTTGAACCCTGCAGTGTGGCTCATGTATCAGCGGCACGAAGCTCGTTGGCTTTTTACAAGCTAGCAAGCTCCGTGCCACTGATACATTTAGCCTCGTCACATCAGACCCGGTCAGAGTGGACCACATGAAACTGTTCGAATAAATTCAATAGCGGCTTATAGACAGGTGCGCTCAATAGTCTGGAAAATACGGTAATTCATTTAAAAAGGAGTACACCAACATCTGTGGATGTCTATATACAGTGTATGAATGTACATCTTAGTTGTTAAATGGCTGAATTGTGTGTATTTTTATTACAGTTTATCCAAACATGCATCCATGTACTTTACTTCATACTAAGGACTGAAAGTCAGGGGATCTCAGGCTCTGCTGCTTCAATAATGACCTTTATCGTCTCTCTAAAGTCACTTACTTTATAAAAATGCAACTTTTGATCACAGGAGTGTTCTCTGTTTACTGTATTTATTAGTTATTTATAGCACATCGGTATATCCAGAGATTCAAATGTGAGAATTTTGGGTTAATTTTTTTGTTGCCATTTTCTTATTTTGGGATTATTTTAGCGGGATATGTTTGATTTTAGATCATTGGTCCACCGAACGCTTAGAAGACATCGACTTTTTAATTTTTAAACTAAACCAAAGGCAAAATAAATGTTATTTCTGTTATTACAATGAGTTTTACTAGAATTATCTATGTTGAATTATTATTATCACTTGGGCAAGAATAGTAAACGGCTGATTTTAAAGATCCACACATTTTCTCCAAAACCCTTGACTATTATAAACAAAAGAACTCAAATATTAAATGCTGTTTAAACAAGGAAGCAGTTCAGGAACATGATCGTCTCAGTCCCACAACAAGGAAATGTGCAAACATTTAAAAGGAAAGTGAGAGCTGCTGCTGCCACATCTTTAGAAACTGGCAGAATTCAATCAGGAACAAGCTCACAAAACAGTTTATACTGACGAAATGTAAAGTGTTTGATTTCCTTGTTTCACACACATTTTCAGGTTCAGCTGCAGCCGTGTCAGATGCTTCTTAAGGCTTTTTATAATCCTCAACAAATGAAGAATATCCTGACTGCAGCTCCTAACCTAGACAGAAAAAGCTCCCTGTCTGTGGTTGTCACACCACTTAAAGTCACTGTGGCTTTCACAAACACACACACACACACACACGTTGGTGCGTGGAGCTCAGCCTGCAGGCGGTGTGTCGACGTTGTTTCATGTGGAGTAACGTCGGCTGAGTGAGCAGCCTGAATAACGCTGAGGGAGACGAGAGAGGAGAAGACAAGAATGCCCCCCCCCACCACCACCTCC
>OOFC01005625.1:13496-28957 GCA_900323345.1 Pseudochromis fuscus
AGAGAGAAGAAGAATCAGAGCATTCAAGTCCAGACAAGATTTAAAAAAAAAAAAAAACTATCCACCCATTTATTTCCAGCAGGTTGAGCTTTAACAGTCTCCCCCCCCAAAAATAAAAAAACCTCTGAGGCTGCGGCTGATAGGGTTGTAACAAAGCAGGAGAAAACTGTAGAGTTTAAAACACCCAAACCTCTGCGTATTTTTCTGGACACTTTGTATGTCATTCTGTGTGTGTGTGTGTGTGTGTGTGTGTGTGTGTGTGTCCAGAAGCAAACTGGATCCACAGTTAGTTACACTGCATACAACTGATACACACTCCCAGTCAGAAGCTTTAAGCCGACTGATCTTTAAAACCCAGAAAAAAGCGATCTTGTTTTCTTCTGAACCAATTATTAAGCATATGTAATCATCTAATTACATATATGTATGTGTTGCTATTGCTATAACGAGTCACTGTACTGTATGTAACCTCTGTATGAGCTGAATGTCCGTCTGAATAAACTTTCTTTGCTTTACTTTCATGTCGACAATTCAGTGCTTTGTTCTACCTCCAGTCAGCCAGAGACAGAAGTTGTATTTACACTATGTATTAACAATCCCCTCACACTTCTCCCCAGTTGTAGTGGTGCATTATAAGCACCGCAAAACACACTCAATCAATATCGCTGCCACCAGCTCACATCCACAATTACTTGTCATTTCTAACCAGTGAAATTCAGTTCCTAAAAAAACATTAAAGTTCCTTCCTGTTTTTTAAGCTGTCAAATAGGTGTGTATCAACTATTGAGAGCGAGTAAAAGAAAGAAACAGTCTCTATTGTTGAAATGTGTAAAAAGACACTTTGAACACACCACAGAAATCTGAAAAAGAGAAAAATACGGTCTAATCGATTGTTTACCAGATAATAGCCTTGTTGTTACTTATCTAACAGTACCTGCCTGATTGAGTTTCACTTCCCTCAGGCTTTCCCACAACTCCAGTCTGAGAAGAAAGACAGAGAGCGGACTGAAATGAAATGAAAAAAAAAAAGATTTATTAATTTATTTAGTTATTTTAAATGAGAGTCAGGGTTGATATGCGAATGGTGTGCCTGATGAACATGAACAAAACAGAGAGCCGGAGCTGGAATATTCTAAGAACAACTGTATCCGTTGTTGTGCTAATCCTAAATGAAATATGTATTCAGTAAAAGGATTAGGGCGTCCAGTGTCATAAAAGAAACCACTTACCAGCACCAAAGGTAATTTGTAACCTTAGCAACTGCTTGTGGAAATGAATGGGGGATTAGGATTGGCTGCAGCCAGCGTTGTCCTCGTGCAGTCAAAACAACCTACACACACACACTCACACACACGCAGTATACTAAATTGAAGCATACTGCGCACATATGCACACATAAAAGAAATGAAAAAGTTGTGCAAAAAGAGGTTTCATACATAATATAAAAGTTTTTTTTTAAATAAGTGCAAGGAAAACAACAGGATTAAGTTTCCTTCCAGAGATAGAGAAGCAGAAACAGAAGAAAAATAAGCACATTCAACTTTCTTTCACCAAAAACAAGACCTCCAGCAACAGCTCTGTTAGCGCCGTTATCACTGAGATGACTTTTTGGATCTGGGACGACTGCTAGCAACCGTCAGCTCTCAGGGATCCATGTGCCGAGCCTCCTTTTGTTTAACTGACACATTCAAGACAACCGTCTGTGTTTGAGGTGTTTATGTATTAATGTTCGCGTGTGTGTGTGTGTTTTTGTCTAAGCTTTGTGTGACAGTTCTCAGGAAGCCGAGGCCCTGAACTGTACCTGCAGGTTCTCACATTACACTTAATGATGTCAAGTCTCGCTTGAGCAGACAGGGGTGTGTGTGTGTGTGTACATAGAGAAAGAAAGCAAGGCAAACAAGGCCAACAGAAACATACTGTAAGTACATTCGTAGGTTGAAGGATACGCAGGTGCAGACAGAGACACAGATGTGGAGATAAGTTGGACTCGGAGAAGCAAAGCGAGAGCAGGATTATGTTCTAAATAGCCACTTCTGTCTAGCTGCACCACCTTGTTGGAGACATCTCAAATAGCTAATTGCTTAATCATGTGGAAGTGACAATAGCCCAACCTTGTTCTCATCTGTTTTCCTTCTCTCTGCCTTAATCCCTCAGTCGTTTGTTTTTTCCCTCACACTTGTTTCACTTTGTCTCTCACTCCATGTGACTCATCATCTTCCTTCTCTCACCTCATACCTTCTTACTTTCTGTCACTCCCTCCGTAAGTCTGGGGAAGCTATTAAAACGGTGGCAAATGGCTTCTCGGGTGACATTTGCTGACATTCAAGGAAGTGCATTTATCAGTGTACTACAGTTCACCTTGGTGAATGAAATCCATTTGTGCTGCTGTGATGGCCCCGTGGCCTCTCTCTCTCTCCCTCTCTCCCCGTCTCCCTCGCTCTCTCCATCGCTGTCCCTAAATGGATGCCCAGTGTACAGGGAAATGGCAAGGTGGCGCGCGGCTTCACAGCTGCTCTCAAATGTCATGCTGAAGAAAAAATCTTTAATGGGCTAAGTGTAGCCTTTCCAGCCCTAACTTGTCAGGTAATCAGAAATCTCTCTCTCTCTCGCACCCTCTCTGTCTCTACCTCCTCATCCACCTCTTCCTCGTTCCTCCGCTCCCCAGGGCCATGACACACCACTAATTACCTGTTATACCAATCGGAGAGTGGGACGGCATGAAAGAGGAAGACTGCTTTTAAGACGGGAGGATATCACATCCTCCTTCTCATCGCCTTCAGTCAGACAAGCTGCATATTTTTAGCTTGGTCATGTTTGGTTTTTTTTTTTTTTTTTAATGAAGCCAAGGTATAACTCTGTGGCACCGGAGTCGCCCAGAACACGACACCTCTTCTTATAAGTGGGTGATTTTCATGTAAGTGAGGGGATTTCTTTCACTATACCTACAGGAACCAGTGTTGCCGATTGTTTCTCCCGGGAGGGTTTACATTGTGACACAGAAACTGGAGCGTAAACAAATCCCTCGTTAGCTTGTATCTGCTTGAACCATATAAACATTGTGTTTACAGTGAATATAATAATTCAACCATAATATTTTACATTTTAAAAACATTCTGTAAACAAGACAGAAATACCTTTTAGCATCTTTCTGCGTATTTTGGTTCACAGTCACTGCTCTCATCACCTTAATTTCCTAACATGAAGCATCATATTATGGCACAGATCAATGACTATGATCATGAAGGTTAATGTGATATATATTTCTGGCAGAGTAAGCAGTGTCTGGTAATGTTGATGGTATGAAAAACCAGAAAATAAGGGTTTTATTGTTCATAAATGTCTTCAAATTGCTTCGTCTGAAAGAACAAGGATGTCGTTTCTAACTTTAATCACTTTTAAATATCTTCAGCAATTATGAATTATTGCACTGCCTTTGGAGCTCCATTGTAAAGTGTGGATAAGCCTTTATATTTATACTATATTATCAAAAAAGCAGGAAGTACAGAGGTAATTATTGTGATAAAAATAAGGTGAAGTACATACAGTAGCATTTATTAACTGGGAAAACATTGTTATTATTCTGCGCTGATGGTCTTCCTCTGGTTTTTGTCCCGTTGTGATGGAGATTATTTTTCTGGAATAAAATCGCTTTTTTACTGACGTGGTTTTCTTTTTCTTTCTTTTTTTTTTTTGACTGGCTTTACACTCATGCATCGCTGCAATGTTTACGTGCAGGTTGTGATTAAAATGCTAATGCCTGGCGAGGTGCTGCACTCCAAAGTGCTTTGTAGCTGGACAATAGCCCAGGTCAGTGTGGTGTGGCGGGGCCTTGATGAAGCGAACGCACCCAATCCACCAGACTTATTCAGACTTACACACGTATACACACACGGGAATGTTCACATAGGAAAGAATACAGAACGGAAACAGGTACAGACACACACACACACACACACACACACACCCAAACCACCACTTGCCTGCTAGCATATGAGTGCATGTCCACACACACACACATGCAAAAAGTTCACTCAGTAGCAGGGTGTAATGTTATTTTCCTGCAGGCAGAATGTTGCAGGAGGAATGACGAGATGCAAGGAAATCATGAGTGGCAGGAAGAGGGGTGTGCAGCGAGACACCAGCACGAGGGATTGATTGATGGATTTGACCTTTTTGTGGCATTCCCTCCTAAAGAAAACTCTCTTATTGAATTTTGGAGATAAATAAATTGTATAGCTGAGCCCTGCACATTTCAAAATACGAGCCAAGACACAACTATGTAATCTGAGTGACATTTTGGCAATCGAATAACATCCTGTTGAAATGCAAGCTAAATAACTCGAAAAAAGTCATTTCCATCTATGCTCAATATACTTAATTTGTGGCTTTTTAAAAAAAAAAATCGTAGTGTGAATTGCGTCTGCCTGAATGATAATTGCGTTCCTCAAAATTTGCTCAATATAATTTTGAAGCAATACTACAGAGGTGAGAGGAATTATGTTTGTAGTGTTCACAGCACTGAGAAATTACATTATAGACTCAACTGTCTTTGCAGAATCACTGGAGATAATCGACGATGCTCATTCATGGCTGCATACGACCAGGGAAAAGTAAAGGTAAACTTCTTAATTTAATCCTGTAAAACTTCACCTGAGCTGTGGTCCAAGTATTTTACACAGAGCAACACACAAAACTAATGCATGGACCAACTACAGCTGTTCCCTTTATGTGGATTTGCTGCAGATAAATATATTATTCTGCAAATTGCAATGTTTTCTGTTGCACATTTGACTGACCACAGAAATGCTTATATCACCACTGCACTGCACTGTAAGTTAAATCCATTGGTCTATTTGTAGCATATTCACACAGACATGCCCACACACATGATCACACACTCTCCAGTCTCTCATCTGCTTTTGAGATGAATTACTAGAGTTTCCAATTTATTCTGTCAATCCCGTGTTGCCGTCCTTCCAGGAGACCAGACCCTTTAAAAGTCAGTCCCGCTGTCCTCTCTCTGCCATTCTGGCCTTTCATACTGCATCGTCTCTTTATTGATAAGCAGGTTTTCCATTCAGGGAAACATGGACTGCCATACAAAGACTTGAAAGCGGGGAACAACCTTTGGGGTCACACATCATTTGAGAGAAATAATTCAATTTTTTTCGCGGCTCGGCTGTATAAAGATGCAGGTCGCACACTGGTGAGGTATTGTGCCGTGGTAAGGTGAGGGAAAAAAAAAACAAAAAACACAACTTTATCTTTTTGCTGCTTCGCTCTCGCTGGTCTCTGCCTCCTCTGCCTCCTCTGCCCTCCCTCTGGGTGGCAGGAATACGGGTCTCTTACTGTGCAACAAGGGTGCTGTCAGGGATTCATCCCCACACAGCAGAGTGAGACCTGTCTCCCAGGGCTCAGTGTGTGTGTGCAGAACTATTAGCGTAGCTCAACATCTCCAGGAAAAAGGCCACAAAATATCTTGTTCACACCTCTCCCCGGACAACCTGTCTATGAAGTGCTTTTCTGTGTTAGAATCTGGGACATGTGTGTGTGTGGGTGTGTGTGTGCGAGCATGCCCCCTGCAGACTTTGCTATGCTACCGACAGTGAGTTGACGTGAACATGACTGAGTGCGTGTCTCAGTTATGATAGGGGAGGGAGACAAAATGTCTGTCCGCCTAAATCTGCCTTTGTGTCCACTCAGGACAAACCATCATATACATGTCACTGGATGGTTTTTATGCTCTTCTCACACAACTTCTTCTGCACTCACACAAAAACAGCCATACCCAATAAAATCACCAGGGTTAAAAGGTTCCTCCTGAAGCTTTGTTCATTGAATTATCTCCACAAGGAGGTTGTGTTTTCTCCTGTGTGTGTCTGTCTGTTCATAGAAACATTATGGAAAATATACTGAACAGATCTCAATGATTATTTATTTACTAACTTACTTGTTTTTGAGAGATGGAGCTATTACCAAAGAAACAAATGATTAAATTTTGGCTGAGATCAGAGGATTAGATCTTGTTTCCTCATTTTTGTTTTCCTCAATCAATCAATCAATCAATTTTATTCATAAAGCACTTCAACATTAACACAACTGAACCAAAGTGCTGCACATCAAAAACAAATAAAATCCAATATATAAAACAAGCAGTAATGCAGCAGCACATAAAAATCAATAAAATAAAGTTAAAAATACAAATTACATGAGTTTAAGAGAAAAAATGCTCACATAATAAACTGATAAAATCAATAAAATAAATTCCACACAATAAAAGAGCAAAGTTGCCGATGACAGACGACTTGCCACACACACTGGCGCCATCTTGCTTGTTATGTTTTTAGGAGATACTGCTGCTCTTCCACCATAAGAAGGTAAAATTGTTGGTTTGTGGACTGGTGGAGGTTTGCAGTGGTGTTTAACAGTTTCATTATTAATCCATTTTGAGGAAAGTGAAAACTCCCTCAATCTACGCTATGATTGTTTGTTTCTCTTTATGCACCCGACAATACAGTTGATATGTTGCTGCTTCTGTTTGCAAATGAGAACCTCAAAAGGTGCATGTAACCTCTGCATCAGCGTCTGGAAAATGAAAATGATCACAGTCATATTTTGCCACTTTAAGGCACTTGGTTACTTTGGTTGAAGCTCATCATTTTATTGCGTGGTCTTAACCAGCCACAGTTTCTCTAACATCATGTGTTTGATTTAAAACAACTTTAAAGTGATTATAATCCAGGCAGCGTATACATGTTGTACTAAAGATATGAGGGTTTTCTGTTGGAAAGGGTTGCAAAGATACACACAGCAAAACCACACGTTCACACGAGTAAATGCACACACACACACACACACAAGTGCACTGACACATATAAAGAGAAATGATCAAGTATCTCCTTCCTAATGAGAAAAAGCCTATCTGCCATTAGATTTGGTAATTATTAATTATTAGAGGGTACCATGCCTCAGAGTTCTTACAACAATAGATGGGGCAATGGTGATAAGATGCAGCGGCACATTAATGGTGCCATCCACCAGCGCAACGCTTCAAAGATACTGGGAGTGGCAGCCATGACACTTTGAGGGTCCGCTGAGGAGGCCGTGCTATAATCATAATTGTTTCTAGATCAAGAAGTCCGTAATTAATTTGCCTGTCTTGAAGTTCGGCAAAGGGGAATAATGGCGGCTGGTAAAGAGGAGTGAATGTGTTTATGTGTGTGTGTGTGTGTGTGTGTGTGTGCGGGCTCTCTCATATAGCACCTGGGTGTAACAAAAGCTGTGCGAAAGCAATCGAGGCACACAAAAAAGAAGTGTATGATGATGTTTAGATGTTCAGCTCCGTGCCGCCCGGCCATAACAGGGGCGAAGGTGGTGCATGTGTGTGTGCTTTTGTGCATGTGTGTGTGTCTTACCGCCATCCCATTGTGACGGAATTGAAATGCCATAACAGCGACAGTTTGTCCGACTGCTTCTCTCCACTTAATAGTTCCACTGCGGCGGTATTTAATGCAAGGGGCCCTGGCTTTTTAAAAACTATTTAAATGAACGCACACAAATCACAGTGTGCAGAAAATGACCGTCTTAATGAAAACAGTGTTCCCTCAACACCGGCCTGCAGGAGGTCCAGGACCTGGGGGAGTGCTTGGAAATGCAGGGACCACGGGGTGCAGAATAATGACCATGGAACCTGGACTGCAGAGTGCACGCTTGTTATGCAAAAAGGCAGGACTGGTAGCCTAAGGGCTGAGATGAGAGGGCAGAAACATACATACATAAACACAGGGAGGGGACAGCTGTTCCTTAATAACCTCTGGTAAATAGTGCCTGAGGTAATTAAGGTGCCCAGTAGGAAGAGAAAAGACAAACACTTTAAGTCAGCTCAGGCTTCAGAAAGTTGCTTTAACAAACAAGTTGAGAGAGGAAAACTGACAGTCCATCCTCTGCTGGTGTTTGTTCAGATGACCTGTTTACATTTTTCTGTCAGAAACCTTGTGAGTAATGACCTCGCTCAGTAGGGAAAGCATCAATAGATTGATGCTATGTATGATATCACAGATTGTCATTATTTTTTTGTATCCATGTATCTGTAAAACCAGATACAAATATACTAATTTCTTGTTTGTTCATGATCTTCTCCTAAAATCTGACCTCGAAATCAACATGAATGTGATGCAGCAGTTAATGAATATTCAAAACAATGACTTAAAGTGTTATTTCTTTGTGTGTGTGTGTGTGTGTGTGCGCATGCAAATGGATTGTGTTTTCCACTCTCTTGAAAAAAGTAATAAACAAAAATTGCTGCCAACCACACGCAATGATGAAGGTGATGATGATAGTGATGATGTTGACAGATTTGATGATAAGACAACAGCCGTCAGTGATGATGACTGTGATGACAGTGATGCTTCCTTTGTGTGTGTGTGTGTGTGTGTGTGTGTGTACCTGACTTATTTTCCTCATCCTCAGATTGGATTCCAGAGCAAAGAGGTGTGTTGCTAATCTTTGCAAGAATGTCAGGTGTGTGTGCGTGTGTGTGTGTGTGTATGTGTGTGTGAGCGTTGATTACACCCTCCTCTCCAACACCGAGAGCCGACATTTCTCAAGTGTGTGTAATTATAGTGAGCACACAGCCTCCTAAGCATCCTGTCAATCTGAATCAGAAAGAACACGCACATGTACACATGCACACATACACAAAAAACTATTGTGTTTTGAGTGTGCGCTTTCAAGTGTGTGTAATTAGTCTGTATGTGTGTGTGTATGTGTATGCGCGTCTGATTTCAGCACCGCAACCTTCTGTCCTATGTGAGAATTTGGCTCCAGAGATTGTGTACATGTCTGCACAGAACCTGCTCCTCGCTCCACCTCTCACACAATGACAAGATTTGAGTTTCAGACATACACACACACACACATGCGTGCACACACATTGACTGACAGTCAGGTGCTAAACAGAGGGTATACCGATTACCCTTTTAGCTTATAGCTCAATTATGGTCTCAATGAGTATCTAGGCCCAAGGCCAAAGCTGTCAAAATGCCCCGTTGGCTGAAAATTCAAGTCATGGAAAAGGGAGGTGCGTTCACGAACCACCTGTCAACGACGTCATCGGGGAGGACTCTGTAAATGCTGGATTAGGTTCAATGACAAGGTTTTTTAAAGTTTATTTTCAACGTCTTTTTTTTTTTTTTTTTTTTTTTTTTTTTAAAGAATGTGACAAAAGGAAAGTCGTTACAGTTATGCGCCAAAAACCACTTGAGCCTTTGGAAATATTGTTGTTATTATTGTCACACTACCTTCTGAACTGGTCCAGAACTGGTTTATGTAAATTGCTGCTCTATTATTGTTAAATATGGACATAATTACCGAGCTGGTTCTGACTTTTTGCGACACTTAAATAAGCCAGGAAAATCAATTTCAGTGCATATTCATACAGTTTGTTGCTAAATCATGTGAGCACGAAGCAAAAGTCATGCGTTATTTATACAAATTAAGAACTTTTAAATGAAATGCAGTAGTTTTGATTAATAATTTAACAAAAATGAAATTTGAAATTGACACAGCTCAGTGTTTGTTGGGATGTGCACACATGTAGTTTGAAGGAAAAGGACAAAACTGGTGGGTCTCATACATTTGCTGAGTGGTGGACAAAGTACTCAACTTCAACACTTGAGTCAAAGTAATGATACTCATGGTCAAATCTTACTCAACTACAAATGAAAGTTATTGGTCAAAATGTTACTCAAGTTAAAGTACAAAAGTACATGCATTTAAAAATACTTAAATATTCAAAAATACAAAGTAAAAGGACATTTTCTAAAATCAATACATTGCTGTATTGTTCTCAGTGCCTGAGTCAATCCCCGACTAACGTCTGCTTCCTGTTAATGTGGTATTTTAAGCTGAAAGTGCTTAGATGAAAAGAAAACTCCTTCCTGCAGAGTGTGCATAATACTTTGTTGGTTGACTGTTCGGTCTTGCTTTTTTGTTTTCAAATTTCCCATCTAGAGGACTAACATCCTGCTTAGCGTTGAAAAAAAACGATCAAACTCCTATTCCTATCTTCCCTTTTTACTGTTCGGTTCCGCTGCCGGTCACTTCCTGCCGATTTGCGCATACGCAACGGTAACTCCTGGACAAACTGCCTGAAACGCATTGCATAGACTGTAGAACATCGCATAGACTGTAAATAAAGTAAGTAACGACACACTTCCTACAAATGTAGTGGGGTCCAAAGTACAATATTTGCCTTTGAAATGTAGCAGAGTGAAAGTAAAAGTTTCCAAAAAAACAAATAGCTATTCAAGTGAAGTACAGATACTCAAAAAATGTACTTAAGAACAGTACTCAAGTAAATGTACTCCGTTACTGTCCACCACTGCATTTGCTGAGTGGTTGTTGAAAGTAAACGTGGGCTTGTACACCCAAACATAATATATTTTTTAAAACTATATAATCCTCTGTAATTCTATTTATAACTCATAAACAATATAGTCAAGTTTGGTTTACTGGTCATATGCAGGTTAACGCAGGGTCACAACAGGAGTAAGCACTAAATAAATATTTTTTTTATATTATGACAAACAGTATAGTTGACCACTATATACATTTTTATTCCAGGAGCATCTATTGTAAATAAGGTTTTGAAAATGAAGTGCCTTACAGAGATTTTTCTTTTAATAATTTGATGCAACACAACAAAAGCTGTTTGTTGGTCAGTGTGCTGTTCAATCTCCAGCCCTCTGCTGTATGATGCTCCATGTGTTAAACATATTCATGATGGAAACCCCGGCGGCCGCTCGAGTTTCCTCACCTCACTTTCTCCCTCTTGCTATGAATTAAACAGAGAGATAGCGAGTAGAGGGTGGCGGAAACAGATAGAGAGGGAGAGAGTTAGCAGAAGGAGAGTGAGAGAGATGTGGTAAATTACATTGTCAATTCAAATCCTGCCACTAATGCATCTCATTGAGTCTGTGTCGCTGTCATCCCGGATGCTCAGTTATCTGTGTCAGTGCAGCCAGCAGAGGACGGCTGCCATGTTAACAGCCCGGCGAAAAAGCAGCGCAAAGTTTAGCTAGCCAACACGCCCCAGAGCCAGGACGAGAGGAGAGACGGCAGAGATGAAGTAGACGTGCTAGCCATGAAAAATTCATCTTTCCTACATGAGTGTGTGTGTCTGTGTGTGTGTGCAGAGCTGTATCAGTTTAATTACAGCTAGCGCCCCGGCCTCCATTCCGACACGGCCTCTTTCCTGCGTGAATTAAAACATCCCTGTAACTTCTCTCTCTCACACACACACGCGTAATTGACATGCACACACTCAAAAGTAGCAGTGCCACACACACATGCACACACACTGTTGTCATCCCCTGTTCCCTCACTAACCCCCCTCTTATTTCCCTCCCCCTCCTCCCCCCTCCAGTCCCCATTCCTCGTCCTCAAAACTATTTGAAAATCAATTATCTCAACAAACCAGCTGTAAGGAGTGGGTGCCAGCCACTTACTCCTGAAGTGAATAACTTATTTGAAATTCATTATTGTGTTGAACGCTGTGACAGGGCCCTCTAAGACTCTGCATTTCCCATTCTGCTCCCTCTCTCTCTCCCTCGGTGTCTCTCTTTCTTTACATAAACTAAACTACTGTGCTGGACTGATCTTTTTTTTTCTTCTTCTCTCACGGTTCCTCCTCCTCCTCCTCCTCCTCCTGTCATGCAATTTTAACCAGCTGAGCGCGGCGGCCATAAGCAGACAGCACATACACACACATATACGAAGATCCCTTGATTGGTTCACCTCATTTATTTATCACATGCAAATCATGGGATGCCTTTTTCTCTCCTACTTACATTTACAGGCATGAATATGGATGGTGGGGGCAAAGTAAGGTCGGAGGAGGGGTGAATATGGATATTGATTATTTCTTTTATTCACCAGCATTTGCTACCTTAATATTAAAGATAAATACACACCTAATGGTCAACATGGTCACCGCTGTCCTTTTTGATATGCCCAGTGCTACAGTATAGGACAGTGGTCTCCAACCTTTTTTGCACCACGGACCGGTTTGATGTCAGCATTATTTTCACGGACCAGCCTTCAAGGTGTGGCAGATAAATACAGCAAAAATAAAATAACACGACAGGCATAAAAAAACAAATGTTTCCCTTTGCAAAGAAGCTCTCCAAAGATGTTTGTTTTTTTAACTCATTTTCGCTAGCTTGGAC
Source organism: Pseudochromis fuscus (assembly GCA_900323345.1). NCBI lineage: Eukaryota > Metazoa > Chordata > Actinopteri > Pseudochromidae > Pseudochromis > Pseudochromis fuscus. The sequence goes on from OOFC01005625.1 coordinate 25,724, forward strand.
TTGTTTGTTTGGCTAACGTGTCGGATCATGTGACCGAGAGAATCCGGTCGTTTTTCAAAATAAAACGTCTTTCAGACTATAACGATCAATACAACGGAATTTATATAAATCATGAATTCTTTCTGTGCGGCCGGGTAACAAATGCCTCACGGACCGGTACCGGGCCCAGCCCAGTGGTTGGGGACCACTGGTATAGGACACCTTAGTATTGGTCTCCACAAATGTTCAGAAATGTCATTAAAATGCTGTTGTTCATTGTAGTAAGATTTACAAAGTTTTCTTTTCCGTTCAGTAAACTCTTTGCAGTAACTTTCTTACCTAATAAAATAAATACTTTGATTCCACTTTAATTAATGATTATTGATGTAAAATTCCGACAACTTACTGGCTCTAACTTATTATTGTCTGCTACATATAATTTAATAACCATTGGTGAACAGTTTTCTATCTTATTCTGTGATTTCAAAAATATGTTTTGGGGCTTTTTACTAAGATGAGGGTCGCATGGCCATTCATAGTGTCAGGTGTATTCAAACTTTTCATACTTTTGTATGAAAAAAATGTCATTTCCAATAAACTTGAGTGGAGTTGAAAGAAGAGAGAAGGTGATTGAGGTTTTATAGTGATATCATGCTTCTAATCTTGGTGAATAGTTGACATTGCTCAAGTGCACAAAGGACGAGCCATGAGAAAATGGTTTTGAAATTCGAACTTACCAGCCTAAAGACTCCAACCCTATACAAGTGGAATGTATTTGGACATTCTTTATAGAAAATTGAAATATGTTGGCAACAAAAGGACAGACAGAGCTTCTTGAAAAAAAATTGTTCGCAAGTTTTAAACTGAACAGAAGCTATTTTGTGTTTTCTGCATATCTACAAAAGTCACATCTTTTAGCTCAACGTGTCAGTTAATTGTTGCATTGTGCAGTATAAACCCACAGATCCTGCATTTATTATAATTAAGTTAATGGATTGAAGCAGTGATGAAAACACAGAAAATGTAAAATACATAGAAAATGAGGAACTTTCTGGGCAAATAGTTGAACTTGAGTTTGTCACGAGGTGATGTCATCCAGCAACTCACTTTTCTTTCCACAGAATTAGATTTAGTAGATTTGCAAAACTCCAGATGTCTGACTATTTGTCAGTGTCTTGGGGGAGGTCCATCAGTGTCCTGCATGGAGGTGACGATATCCACTGTTGTTATTATTATATTTCTGAAAATTCCCAGAACTCTGATCATAACTCTGTGTTTCACTGCTCTGTAATAGTTTTTTTTTTTAATTTCCAACCATTAGTTGACTGAACACCCACTAATGCTTTTGTGAATGGGGGCAAATCCCTGCGGTCAGCTTCCAAACTACCGTCTCTTAAGGCCGGAGGATGCGTGTTCACTGCAGTTTAAAGCTCATGGTTTAGGGATAAGTTTTCCAGAGGTGTGATGTGAGATGTCCACATCAGTTTACATGACACTACAACTGCAACTAATTCTACTTCTAATGAAAAAGACTATTTCTTACATTGTGTTTTCATGTCATGAGAGCTTTGGAAACCTAAATTTGACCAAAAAGAGTTTGACACAAAGAGGAAATTTGGGAAATTACAGTAAAATGTTGCTCTTTTGTTAATTAAAACTTTTATTGATGGTTAAATTCTAATTTGACAGAGATGCCAATTATTGCTCATTAGATTTGAAGAAGCTGTCGAATGTTTTGAATGATTAAATGATACTTTGTAGGATCTACACAGACAGGCTGCTGGGATGAAACTAGTGAGATAATGTAGAGAAACAACTGCTTTCTTTCTTTCTTTCTTTCCTCCCCTTTCTGATCCGTCCTTCTTCTGCCCACTCTTCCTCCCTCCATATATCTCTTGATGGAGAGGCTGAGAGTAAACGAGTGTGACAGGCCTGTCATATATGTTCCCGTAAAGGCCAGCGAGGTCCAGTGCAGAGACAGGAGGTGTCATATCCTTACATCTCTCTCTGTTTCTGCCACCAGCTGGACTCTCCTTCTCTCTCCTTTTCTGTCACACTCTATCCCTCTCCCATCCTTTTCTGTCCTCTGCGCCTCTCCTCCCGTCCTGTGTTCACTGTCACACTTCTCAGCTCTTTACCTCTGCAGAGCTCACTTCAACCTCCCACTCCATCTGAGTAAGTCCAGTAAAGCATCTATCAAAGAAAACATCTTAAACCTCCACAGAGAGTGTTTTAACACAACCAAATGCACTATTTAGTTGTTTTTATTACGTTTTGCTTCTCTCAGACAATATTAAAAGTGGTTTGATCATCACTGAACTTTACATATTCATGGCAACAGCTGTATTGCATCATCACCATAGAGCAGGGGTGGGCAATCCTGGTCCTCGAGGGCCACTATCCTGCATGTTTTAGATGTGTCCCTCTTCCAACACACCTGATTTAAATGACCAGCTCATCATCAAGCTCTGCAGAAGCCTTATAAAGATCCTGATCATTGAATCAGGTGTGTAGGAAGAGGGACACATCTGAAACATGCAGGATAGTGGCCCTCGAGGACCAGGATTGAGTACCTCTGCCATCGAGGAAGTTATTCAGTTAGAGCAGGGGGGGCCAACACGTGCCATAGAGGGTCGAGACCCTGCAGGTTTTCTTTCCAACCATCTCTCCAGCAGCTGATTTCACTGATGAGCTGCTTCCCTCAAATTGAAGGAGGTGTTCATGATTAAAATCACCTGCTTTGGTGACCAGCTGGAAAGAAAACCTGCAGGGTCTTGGCCCTCCATGGTACAAGTTTGACACCCCTGCATTAGCTGCTGCTGAACACTGGACCACAGACCTGAACCCAGAGTCAGAGGTTTCACTTCCTGTCTGAGAATGAAGTGACCCACCTCTGATCTCAGCTCAGTCCTGGAAAACACAAATTCACATACACAAAAACAAGATTTAAAAAGGCTATATCGAAAATATCAAAAGTAGGTAGCAGGTGATGTCATGGTTGCAACATCCATGTCTTGTATACAGTCTGTGATACTGGCTTTTATCAGAGGAATTACAGTAACTTCATCACTATGCATCAGCCTGTAGAGATGGAGGAAGCAGAGGAACACGAGGAGGAGATGATGATCTGTTGAAGATGCTGGAAAGAGACACAGAGTTTATATTTTCCTATTTTGGGACGTTTGATTTCTCTGACAGGAATATTCCTCCTGAATCTTTTCACTCTTCCTCCTCCTCCTCTTCTTCTTCTTCTTC
>OOFC01005628.1:4121-33185 GCA_900323345.1 Pseudochromis fuscus
TTTTTTTTTTTTTTTTTTTTGTTCAGTGGTATGTTGATCTGGTAAATTTGTAATGTTTCTAGGTTGTAAAGCAGGGATTTTATGAAGCTAGATAAACCGAGACCATAGTGAAGTTTGGTTACGGTTTGTTTTGTCATTATTTAGCTTTCATTTGGTTAAACAGCATACATGATTTCTTTGTTTTACTGTGTACCCTATTGATTTTTATTACAGGAATCGCTATGGAAAAGGGTTCTGCTGTCAATCTTTGGAAAGCTGACATAACCCTCTTCCACTTCAAATTTTGAAATCAATCCTAAATAGCAGCATATAATCTAAGTGTCACTCTTAATGACTGTAAAACTAAAGTGTGAGCTTTTGACATTTGTAGCTGGCTAATTTGTGTCTCACAACTTTAACTTGATTTCCAACAACATTTGTTTAGTGGTAAGTAATGGGAGCAAATAAATAACCCTTAAATTACTGTTTTATTATGCTATTTATTAGACTTCAGTGTTTGAATGCATGTTTACCAACATAGTGTGTGCAGTTATCCTGGCAGCCTCTGTTCAAACATTACTAATAGCTTTATTAAAATATTCGGTTACTTTTATCTGTGCACTTGTTTGGATGTTAAAAGATTGCTAAGCTTTTGACCAAACTGCATTTGAAAGCCATCTGTAACAAAACAAAAAAAAAAAGCTGACGTATGGAGATCAAAATGCAGGAATGAGCTTTAAAAGGTTATTTATTTTCAGGATTTTGTGATCATGTGACAGTCAAGCACCACTGCCACATTTGCAGCCTGTATCAAGTTTTATGAATCGTCATACTAACATTTACAGGCAAAGTCCTGTGTCATATAACGTAAGGTGTCATTTTCTTTTATATTGATGATTATTTTATTGCCTTCTCTAGGTTAACTGCTGAGATGTGTACACACCAAAAAACTGCTCAAATAGGACAAGGAACATGTGCTTTTACTGATTAGACAAATGTATTTTAGATAGAAATGATATTACTGAAACTATCTGTGATAAACATCCTTCAGTTTACAGGCTAACTTCCTGGCTCTACTTTGACCTGCCGTACTTACTCACATGTACATGCAGTTTTCTGATACAGGGAGATAATAGTTATGACATAACACTGTTTTTTTTTTTTTTTTCCTTCAAACAAAGTGGTTAAAATAATCTTCCCAAATGGCTGGAATGTCTGATCATGTACCACTTGTGGTTCCTGCCCCATCAAACTGTAGCATGTAGTTCTGTGTCATCAATGTTCCCAACTCTCAGCAAGTACTTTGGCAAACACATCAAAAGTGAAACCTAAGTTACTATAAACAGACTGTTTTTCAAGTAAAGGAAAAAATATCTCTCTTAAATGAACTAATCATTTATAACTAGAGATACATCATATTTGAATTGGATTATTTTTACTACTAATAACAAATTAAGTGGTATTTCCATAGGCAGGCAGGCAGGCAAAAAACTAAAGTGAAAGTTAAATTGTGGTTTCACTTTAAAGCTTCACAGCCTACCATGGCTACTCTGTCACCACCTCATATCTGAGGGTGTACGCTCATGTGTGGCTTTGAGATGATGTTACCAGTATCTTCTGGATGGGAGTTCTTTCTGGCTGTTGGGAGGCCTGTGCTAGCATGATGCAACAAAATGTCAGAGTTCAAATGAAAATGACCTTTTGATTTGATTAAATTTCTTCCCTGGGCTTAGCCAAAGTGTTAGAATCCAATATTTAGGTGGATTTTTCTAAAAAGCATCTTGTCCAGGTTTGCAGGTGCTCATATTAATAATAATTAAAAAAAAAAAAACAACAAAAACTGGCATATGACAATCAACAAGATTGTGGCAGAGTTATTATTGTTAGGCTGGATGGGCTGATGCCAACCACTGCAGTGTTGGGTCATTTAACCTTTGTAGCTTCATGGTGCTATTTAGAAATGTGTGATGAGACATATCCAGAATTGTAATTTAAAGATGATGCAGTTGCAGAGTTAGTCAGGTGTAATTAAGCAGTGAATCAGAAACAAATCTTTAATTGGTCGTGGACATATTCATTCTAGTGACATTTAAATCAGTGATCTGTATCAGCCCTTTAAAGCCTGACACATGTAGTTTGTCATTGAACACAGAACTTCTATTAGTAGTCTGTGGTTAACTGCTGACAAAGGCCTCCCAGCTCAGTTCATTTTATTCAGATGCTTCTTTCTTCACTACGAGATTTTAACGATCTGCTAACCCAGTTTATGCTTCCATATTACAGGTAATGTAACCAGCCAGCCGCTAATTCTGACCTTTGCTCCTCTTCCCGGCTCCAGGTTATGCAATGGTCTCAGCAGCACATCCAGATCTCCAGGTGCTTGTGTCCCTCTCTCGTGTGTTCGGGCTCTCTTCCCTCTGCTCTACAGCTGAGGTGGCTGTGATTTCCCTCCTGGCCAGCGCTCCCTAAGAGGCCAAGATTGCCAAGATCTGCCCTGTGGCGAGCATGACGGCCACCACGCGTGGCTCTCCGGTGGGGGGCAATGACAGTCAGGGCCAGGGCCAGGCACCTGATGCTCAGAGCCAACCCCCACTGCCACAGAACCAGGTCAGCATCAGTCTTTCTAGTTTGTGTGTTGTCTTTTTGTTAGTCAGGACACTGAAGCACAGTGTTGTTGTTGTTTTGTTGTTGTTTTTTTTTAACCAATATTGCTCGTACCTAACCACACACAGATGCCCAAGGGGACGAAAAGGGGAGGGGAGGAGGGAGCGGAAAAGGGGGTGAGAGAGAGTGAAGGCGAGGCATCAATGAACAGAGCCTCCTGAGTGATGGATAAAGGATGTGTGTGTGTGTGCATGTGCAGGCCTGTGTTGGTTAGAGATGAGCCGTGGTAAGACGTGAGAGGCAAGCTGCCTATGTAGGTCAGCCAAGCAGAAGGAGCCTTCACCACACTCCCCCACATTTTATATTTCTCAGTTATGCATCTCTCTCGACAATGTGTGTATCCCTCCTTTACTCTCTTATACCCAGCTGCTCACACCACTACTGATGTGGATGCACACACATTAGCTGAGGAAGGAACTAAAGAAAGGAATGGCCTGGTGTTAAAATGCACATTCAGAGATGCACATTGTTGTCTTTGCTTCTCCAACACTCTTCCTTCCAGTTTTTCTATTTGACAGTACTGAGATACACCCACATACTAACACATTTATACTCCAACCATGTCAGCGCTCACTTTTTGTTTCCTCTTGTGAGAGATGGCTGAAAAGAGCATCGCTCTGTATGTCAGGTACTATAGGTTGGATGACTTGAATGGCATTGTTTCAAGCTTTTCAGGCAAGACACCTGTCTCTTTATACTTGTATACATGTACTTAGTGACCAGGACAATAGAAACCCTACTCCCAAACAAGAAGAGGGCCTTGTCTTTTTTTTTTTTTTTTTACTGACGTGTATTACTATAGAAACACGAGGGCATAACAACAGTTAAAGTTTAACTCTTGCTTTCTATAGTATGCAAGTTTTGCTTCTTTCTTGCACTTTCTTGCACCAAAATACATATGTTCCTGTGGCATTTGGAAATATGTTGATTGATTTGTGCAAGAAAATGTAGCCTCTAGTAAAACTTTTCATTTATTTTTTCCGGGATGTAGTGAGAGGCATTCTGGTGTATTGAGGTTGGAGCTTATTCAGATTTTTTTTTTTTTTTTTTTTTAATAGATTGTGCCAGCCACATGAAGCCATGTCTGCTTCTGATCTTTTATTTGTTTGCTGTGGCTACACCAGTGATCAAAAATGCCCCATGGTGCAACTGCACAAGCTTGTTAGCGAGTGACCAGAGGAGCGTTAAAATTGAATATCAGCCTGCAGTTTCAGATGATGATGTGACTGTGAGTGTGAGTGAGCTAACAGACAAGGCGGCGGTGACTTAAGAAACGCTTGGTTGCCACAATTTCAGCGTTTGTTTACACCTCGGAAACACGGATGTTGGTGGAAAACTACATTTGAACCCGATGTGTTTTGTTTTTGTTGGTGGAGAGGAAAGCAGTGTCTAGTTTCTCCTCCCTTATTAGCTTATGAGCAGGCTATATTTCATCATCCATATGTAATAGACACAAAATCAAAACAAATTGCTGGAGGCGTCCTGTTGGCTGAGAGGTTTAATACACATTCCAGGTAACTGTGACATTCCTGAATTGATTTCAGCCATAAACCTTTGTTGTCTGTCAACAACCTGTCTCATACCATGAGCTTTTAGTCTCTTCGACTGTTTAAAAAAAAAAAAAAAAAAAAACTAATTTCAGCAATAACAAGTAAAACACCATGTCTGGGTGCGACACTGTGCTCCTGTGGATGAGTTCCAGCTTTTCCTTAGGTCAGCTTTAGCTCTTACTTGCTGTGACTTATCAACCTTATTTTTTGGCATTTGTTAATTAATTCAGTTATGCACATTACCCTTTGTTTTTAATGACATCCAAGTAAGAATTTCTTGGATTTTGCTTTTGTAATATGTTTGTTTTTTTGATTCTTGGTTTTACGTGACTTCTAGATTTTGGTTGCGTGATACATCCACAGAAATCAATATCCAATCTCTGATTTTGATTGTCTGTCATTTTTCCAGACTTCATCTCCTAACTCATCTAATGAGAACTCTCCAGTGAGCCCACCGGATGAGCAGGGCCAGGGAGATGGGCCCCCTCAGCTGGAAGAGGAAGAGCCTGCTTTTCCTCACACTGACCTAGCCAAGCTCGATGACATGATCAACAGGTATTTAGGCTTACGACTCAGAGGCTGCATCCCAGGTCATGTCTATGAGTTAAAGCTATTAAAAATGTTTGACCACTTTATTTACTACTGATATTTTATTCCAGATTTGCCTCCTTTTTTTTCTGAAGCTGTACAATTACCACATTTTTCACTGAAGTAAAAATTAAGTAGAAATTACCTCAATACGTTGTACCTGTCTTTAGCCTGTGCCTGCTGGTGTGTGACCTGTTCATCACAGCATTCACATCTTCTTCAGCTAAACTACAAAGTAAATTCAGCTCTATTTGGATGCAGGTCGACGATATTCATGCAACATTTATGCTTTTCACAGGTTTACATTGGTTTTTGTGGTGATTCATGCCTTTTTGTTCTCCCAGGCCTCGTTGGGTTGTTCCAGTTTTGCCAAAAGGAGAGTTAGAAGTCCTCTTGGAAGCTGCTATAGACCTGAGTAAAAAAGGTAGGAATGTACAGAATGTTCTGTGAAGTCTATAGAGATGCTTTATGCTTTATGGCTTTCACATCCTACAGTCTGTGCGTTTCAAAGCAACTCTGGGACTCATCGTGCTGCACGGGTTGGTAATTATCCCAAATTCAATTAAAATGTAGTGAAAAGGGCTTAACTGTCTTTTGTGTTCATTTTAATGAATTTCTTTTAGCGATTTGGACAACTGTTAGACTATAGGATCCCACAAAATTACACCAGCCCTATAAACAGATCTGGATCATAAGATGTTTTCAGTTTCATATATTGTAACATAGGAGAAAAAAATCCACACTAAATGTTTCCTCTTTGTGTTATATTGAAACAAATCATTTAAAAAAATAGTTGATTATCTTATATATGTTTTTTTTACTTAAAATCTGAAACATCAAAATGAGAATCTCTTCAGGCAAAACGGCTCAAAATGTCTCCCCAGTTTTTAAACCACAGCAGGAAAACCCTACACAGATGATTAGTCACCATGAAACCATGCAAATGTCCAAAAGCTTGCAGTTATTGTCCTCAAGATGTTTTCATCTGATCTGAACACTTACCTCCATTTGTACATTAAATTTTGTTTGCAGTAGTTTTTCCTCCTAGCTAGAGTGACTGTGAAGAGATTGCTTTGTAATGCAACAGACAGACACAGGTAACCCCACACCATCAACACTCAAGGTTCAAGGCAATAAGTAAAAAATATCACACTAAATATGTACAGTGAAAATTAAAATAAGAATAGAAAAAAAGTATGAATAATAAAAACCCACTGTGCAAGTTATGAAATGTGCAAATACCAAATGTATAAAGGTACAGAGAGCAGAGCAGGAAAAGAATTAAAAGTGGAAAATACATTGGCGATATAATACCCCCTCAAAAAATGCACTGCATAGTTCATCTAATGTTAATATGAGCCTTCAGCAATTTTATCAGTTGCTGTATTTTGGCTACATTAGCTCTTTTTGATACTGTCCACAAGAGTTGAGTGTGTGGGGAATTTAAAAGAAGGAATATTGCAGTAAAAGACCGAGTTACTGTTCTGTTCACTGTACTACCTGAAACTACTGAAGCCTCGTACTGATGCTACTGAAATACATTTTTGCACAGAGTGTGGAAAATGATTTCACTTTGTTGCATATTTTAGATGAAAGGTGTGGCTTTAAACAATAGATGTGTTTTCTTTGCAGGACTGGATGTGAAGTGTGAGGCATGTCAGAGGTTTTTCCGGGACGGGCTGACCATCTCCTTCACCAAGATCCTGACAGACGAGGCAGTCAGTGGCTGGAAGTTTGAGATTCATGTGAGTTCTCCTTATTGCCTTGCTTTTGCTTTGCCCCTTTAAGTCAAGCAATGAGTATGAAATGATGAATATTTATTGTACATTTTAAAGGAAAAATGATTTTATTTTAATTTGACCCCACTTTGAGTTTCCACAGAGCATTAAATTGACTCTGCCCCGCTTTAAATGGAATCAAAGGCGATGTGAAGGGTTGACAAAAATCTATATAATTGTAAAGTGCCATGACTCAGCATAGTCATCTTAGTTGTATTCATGCTTTGACATCCTTGGCCTTATTTCACTGGATGTGTGCCATGCTAGTATCTGGATTTTGTCTTTTTAGTGTTAGGTTTGTGTATTGCTGAGGGAAAGAGGCAACACCAGTAGTAATCAGTGATCTTTTTATTAGCAGTATGTGAGGCTGGCTGCTGTTTTCTATTAGGGAGATTGATCTCTGGGACCTTTTCACAATAAACCGGTGAGACAGACGAGGGCGTAAAGAAGAAAAACATCATGGCTCTGCTACCACTCTGACTTAAAATACCATTCGCATTGTTTTATCCACTGACCGCTCAGATTTTCTAATTAACCACTCCAAAGATCTTCATGAAGCAACCAGATATGTGTACTTTAGTGGCTAAAAGCTTGCTTGTCATGCTGTGGATGAGTCAGAACCATATTGATTACTTGTATCTGGTTTCTTCAGACATGTGAGTCAGACAGGAAAAACACACAGGGGCCATGTTTTTGGCGTTTCCCTAATGGCACAGTTTACACGATTACATCACACATGTTGATGATGTAAAGGCATGAAAATGTAAGTGTTGTGGAGTTAAGACCATGACCAGCTGCTCTGTCAGGCTACACTCTACTGCAGAGCTACTGGGCAGAAGCTATAAATAATAGATTTCTTATGTTTCTAGGAAAATTGCTTCATTAGCTAAAAAAAAATAAAAAATAAATAAAAAATCAGGAAACAATGAGGCATAATATTTGAAGCACTGACCCAAACTGAGTGTTTTTGATTAGTTTTCTTACAAAGGCTTGTATTATAATAAATAGGTTTCATATTTTAAGGAAAATATTATGCTGGCTACATATTTTTAACAGAGCCTCCATCCTTACCCAACCTATTTCCAACCCTCTGCCTCTGAGCTGAACTTTAGAGGAACAGATCCAGCAGATAGAGCTAAAATAAGCGAGAACATCCAAACATCAGCTGCCTGTTTGGCATTTTGTGCACAGTGTATTACCTTTTGGTTATGCTCCACAGCTGGCAGTCGTTTAGATTGGCATTGAGTCAATACAGTTTAATTGTCAAGAAAGATAAGTCACTGAAACCAGAGATGAATCACAGCAGTTTCCACTTCACCTTAAAATTGTCTTCTGCTTTTTGTAGTTTAAGGTTAAATTATTCTGATTACTTTGTCCCACAGAGGTGCATCATCAACAACACACACCGGTTGGTGGAGCTGTGTGTGGCCAAGCTCTCTCAGGACTGGTTCCCTCTACTGGAGCTGCTGGCCATGGCCACCAACCCTCACTGCAAGTTCCACATCTACAATGGCACACGGCCCTCTGAGACCGTCCCTGCTGGAGCACAGCTGGCTGACGACGAGCTCTTCGCCCGACCACCAGACCCGCGATCTCCTAAGGTGAAGTACCAGTGAAGCAGCTTAATCACAGACTCTTATCTTACTGACAGCTCAGGGCTTCTCCTGAAACGAGAAAATACATTTATCCTATATAACCTGTGCATGATATTAATTTACAGATGTCTGTGTGTTATGTAATACATGTTTAGGCGTATGGAAAATTAAAAATCACCCTGTCAAGAACAGTCATGCAGAAAAGAGGCTGTTTTCTTCCTCCCAGTGACAGTTGGCCTGTCTCTCCTTCCTCCGAGACAAAATCCATCGAGTGGCATTTTGCTCGTACCCTGAGGGTCGTTTTGAAACAAAGAGATTCCCTCTCTGGAGTACCCTGATAATGAAAAATATGGAACTCACAGTCCATAAGACACTTAATGCTTGTGTCAGAAAGCAGATTGCATAAAAGAGAAGGTGGATACACCAGAGAATAGGAATTTTACAGTGAAGGAGTGATGAATCCAGCGTGGGCTCGGGGTCAGGAGGAACAGTACTGCAGCACTGCTCGCCTGTCTGCCTCTGTTGGCTGGAGGCCCAGGACTACTTAGGGTTCCACTGTGCAACTGTTAAGTCAGATTTTGCCACTGGTTGTGTTTTTTTTGGGGGGAGGGGGTGACATCTAATCAGAAGGTTTTAAATATTTAACCATAATGCAACCTCTTTGTCAGCAAGTTATTTATTGGCTCAAGGAAGAGCAGTTACATTTTGAAAAGTCAGTGTCTCGTCCTCAAGCCACGTCTCTCCTTCTAAGATGAAAATCAAAGGAATAAACAACTAAAAAATCAGTTGTATTCATTACATTATTTCTCTCTCAGTAGAAACACATTGCACTGGACTTGTGACGCTGTGAAACTTGAAGTCAGCAGAATGTAGCTGACCCGTTCAGTGTGTTTTCTCTGTTCTCTCTGTCCACAGGGCTGGTTGGTGGACTTAATAAACAAATTTGGCACGTTAAACGGGTTTCAAATGTTGCACGATCGCTTCATGAGCGGCCAAGCACTGAACGTCCAGATCATCGCTGCACTTATCAAGTGAGAATGCTGACTGTGCATCATATACCACCACAGGCTTTACTTAACATTTTATAGACCAGCAGAGTGCTTTTCTGCATAATGGTCACGGATCAGGTTTTGTGAGCTGATTTCTCTGTTCTCTGTGTTCCAGGCCTTTTGGCCAGTGTTATGAGTTCCTCACATTGCACACAGTTAAGAAGTACTTCCTTCCAGTCATCGAGATGGTTCCCCAGTTTCTAGAGAACCTCACAGATGAGGAGCTAAAGAAAGAGGCCAAGAATGAAGCCAAAAACGACGCACTGTCCATGATAATCAAGTCTCTGAAGAATCTGGCTTCTCGTGTACCAGGGCAGGAGGAGACTGTGAAGAATTTAGAGATTTTTAGGTTAAAAATGATTCTTAGGTGAGTTTCAAAGTGTTGTGTCTTTGCTTCAAGTTCTTGTCAAGATTTTGAGCACAGTTGTCAGATGTTAACTCTCAATTCTTTATCACCAGGTTATTGCAAATTTCCTCTTTTAACGGCAAAATGAATGCACTAAATGAAGTTAACAAGGTGATCTCCAGTGTATCCTACTACACTCATCGGCATAACCCTGAAGAGGACGAATGGCTGACTGCAGAGCGCATGGCGGTAAACTCAACTCCTCACACTTGTATTCTGCATCAGACATTTTCATGTCACTAAAAATCCACTTCACTGCCTTTTCTCATCCTGTGTCAGGAATGGATCCAGCAGAACCACATCCTCTCCATTGTGCTGAGGGACAGTTTGCATCAGCCTCAGTATGTGGAGAAACTGGAGAAGATCCTTCGCTTCGTTATCAAAGAGAAAGCTCTTACCATGCAGGATCTGGACAATATCTGGGCTGCACAGGTACTCTGCAACCAATGCTAACTCAGCAAATAATTGATTGGCAAGAGTTTAGTGTTTACCATAGACTGTGTGTAGAAACAGACCAAGCAAGTGTGACTCCACCCATTGGTTTTGAAGCTAAGAATTTGGCATTAGGCCTTGCCATGTTGGGTGTTTGGAGCCAGAAGTGACCATATTTGGATAAGAGCAGAGGGAGGAGGTGGCTCTAATGTATGAGACTAGACTTCAGCACCACTTTCATTGGAGATCAGACCTGTCGATCAAGCTAATCACACCCCTTAATTTTCCTCTTTTTGAAGCCTAATATCTACCTAATATTTTTTTATTTGATGGATCACCAGATCACTAGTGAGGAGAGTTTTTTTGGAGCCGGCATCTAGTGGCAGTCGGGAGTATTGCATGTTTGTGCACTTTGCATTTTTGAGCCCTATGTGCTTTGTCCATATCTATATGGTATTTACCCAATAGAAATACATTTAACATTGTTGCAAATACTCTATTATGTGATCTATGTAGGTTATCACTTTGTATTAATCAGCACTTTCAACAGATGGGTGAAACAAACAATAATACAACTTGACTTAAATGTGTGTGTTGATTTGTGCTACACTGTAGCGATGACGTGTCTGTTGCTATAGTTTCAGAGAATGTTAAAGATGATGATTGTATGTTTTGGACCGTCACGAGAGCTCCTCTTGAATTTTTGCAGTTGTCCGCTCGGTTTTTTAAACAGTGTCACATTTTATAATAATGAGGAACAAACCTTACAAACAGCTTCATCACACATGTTTTTAAAGTTCAGCAGCATTTGTGCCGCCGACCGTGTCTGTACACATTGTGCCTGATCACAACACACACAGCTCTTTCAGCTCTTGTTACACCCAGATTTTACTCACATCCACAAAGAAGGAAAATAGCCTGAAAAGATGTTTTTAAAAACTCCAAGGAGACCAATGACTTTATTTGGAGACTAACATTTTCCAGCTTGTGGCCTTAATCAGGGTCACGTGAAGCCACCATTAGATCATTTCTGGCAATTAGTCAGAAAATTTGTAGTCGTTACATTGCTGTCTGTGTACTCCTGCAGGCCGGTAAGCATGAGGCCATTGTGAAGAATGTCCATGACCTCTTGGCCAAGCTGGCGTGGGACTTCTCACCCGAGCAGCTCGATCACCTTTTCGACTGTTTCAAGGTAAATAAGAGTTGTTTTCATTGGGTATTTGTTACACCACTTGCCATACTTTTTCTTTATTGACACCGAGTTGTTAAACCACAACAACCTGCTGTTTCATTCTGCCCTAAACTCTGAACCTGGTTGTTTCTCTTCTTGCAGGCAAGCTGGACCAATGCCAGCAAGAAGCAGCGTGAAAAACTGCTGGAACTTATCCGACGCTTGGCTGAGGATGATAAGGACGGTGTGATGGCCCACAAGGTGCTCAACCTGCTCTGGAACCTGGCACACAGTGATGATGTGCCTGTGGACATCATGGACCAGGCCCTGAGCGCTCACATCAAGATATTGGACTATAGCTGTTCACAGGTACGTGTTGGGGTGACATTGTAAATGTAGCTTGAAGCAGAGAGGAAGTATAATAATAGATAAAAGTTACCTCCACATGCTGAGTGTGTTAAATTGTTGTTTACAGGACAGAGACACACAGAAGATTCAATGGATAGATCGCTTCATAGAGGAGCTTCGAACCAATGACAAGTGGGTGATCCCTGCCTTGAAGCAGATCAGGGAAATCTGTAGCCTCTTTGGAGAAGCTCCTCAAAACCTCAGGTAAGATCGTGGTAGAAATCACTTTTACATTTAAGGAACACGTACAGGACAATTGTAGTGTCAGTGAAGGTGAGCCGTTTCTTTTTTGTATAGTTTTCAAGTATTTAGTTTTTAATTAGTAATATTTGCTTTTGAAGAAGAAAACCAACACAACTCAGAAATTTCAGGAATTTTCTAGTTGCTATTATTGGGATATTTTATTTTTTTAGTTATCGTATTTGCACAAATAAGGCAGGTCAATTATTTTAGTTTTCAAGAGATTAAACAGCCTTGCATTTTAGTGTACAATCACAAAATGACATCAGCTTTTTTTTGTGTGCAGTAATTACCCATCAGTTCTCACCAACAGGACTGAGCAATATGCCCATTTCTTCCCTTTAAAATATCTCAGAAAATGTTCTGACAACATGTCCAGTGTAGCCTTTTTAGCTCAATGGGTACTGTTTTTTTTTGGTTGTTTAAGGTGTTGCAGGTTTTACATTGATAGACTGAAGCCCCCAACTCCAAAGTGTAGGTTTTGTCAGGCAGCTTGTAGGGCCAGGTTTAAATTCACAGTAATCATAAATTGTTTTGATCTGAAGTAGTGCTTTTTTTATAGTCACTGTAGAAAATATGTAGTGTACATGCCTGTTGTTTTTCAGAAAGAAAATGCCAATTAACATACAAACGAACTTAGCGGGGTAAGTTGAGTGCTAATTCCAGGGTTCTACCTATTTCTGTGTTATGTCAAGTCTAACTTTCTCTTTGATACATTTATATTATATACTATATACAATGTAAATCTCTGCTTAAGCAATTCTTTCTTGGGTTTCATCTCAAATGACTTAATACTCATCCAAGCTCCTCCTCCTCCAACACTGACAAGATTGAGACATGATACATGTATTCTACTGAACAGATAAATATCTAGCTCTGAACGTGAGGGTGATGCAGAAACGTATTAAATTATGCTTTAATAGTTCAACGCTCTTATTGTTAGAAAAACATAGTGCTCATTCATCACAGTTCATAGATCAGTATGACTAAAATCTGTATAAATTGCATGTAACATTATTGTTAAATAAATGTATGATATTGCTTCTAATTAGTGTGACTGTTCACTGTAATATACTGAATACTTTAGATCATCTCTGGTAATGTTATTGGAGTTTAGGCAACATAATTAGAAAATGACTGAAGGTTCAGATAAACAGAGTGTGGTTTCTGCGTTGAAGCCAAACACTGTACAAGGTGTGGTTAATATTATTTATCTCTGGCTAAACTCTGTCTGATGTGCTTATTTCTCTCGAGGCGCTCGGGGAGAGTTTCTGTGCAGTTTCTCTGTAATCAACACAAGCCATACACAGAGTAGTTCTTTAATCTAGTCGGTTGCACAACTAAATGAAAGGTCCTTTGAGATGGAGCCCTTCTCTTCCTGATGCCAGCTCCTTTCAGCTCAAATCATTCAATGCAAAATATCAGGGGTATTTCATGCCTTGAACCCACATATTCAAATTTATGTTAATATCTGTTGTTGTTTCCCTGCATTTGTATATGTTTCAGATACTTCTCCTTCTGTAATATAGTCACTGCTAATTAGTAAACTGGAATCACTATGTGACTGCAGCTTTTGAAAAGATATGAGGCGACTATAATACAGTTGTCAATGGTAATTTGAAATGTTGCAGATCCCGTTGTGGCTCTTTGTATTGTGGTGGCTATGAAAACTGCCTGGATTGCAGGCTCGTTTTTTCTTAAATTTGGTTTTAAAGTCCAAAACATTCTTGTGGAACCAAGGCAGGAAATGGCCTTTATTGATATGACTTCTTCTGCTGGTTATTCTGTGACACACAAACACACACACACAGATACACTAAAAGCTGCTTTCTTTATGTCTCTGGTAGAAACAAATGAGAAATCAGTCATGCTATGTTTTCTTAATCAGAAATGGTGTTACTAAAAGTATTAAATATCAGCTTCATTCAGTCTTCATTACTTCCTCATCATGATGTGTTTTTGTATCCTTTACATCCACCACTCCCCCTGCTGTTCTCTCTCCAGTCAAACCCAGAGAAGTCCACATGTGTTTTATCGCCATGACCTGATCAACCAGCTGCAGCATAACCACGCTCTGGTCACTCTGGTGGCTGAAAACCTCTCAGCCTACATGGAGACCATGAGGCAGTTCTCCAAAGGTACTTTAATGCTCATGCCAGAAAATTCTCTGTGTTAGTCGAACAATTCATTTTCGGGAGCTGGATCAGAAACGTGTGCTGTCTGTCGTCTGACTGGTCGTTACGTCTGTTTTTACAGAAGAACAAGCAGAGTTTGACCCCCAGACAGTTCGGCCAGGAAGCCGCTACAGCCACGTCCAGGAAGTACAGGAACGACTCAATTTCCTGAGGTACGTCACTTTAATACTCTGACACCCAAATACTTCAAATGAATAAAGGTATTACACTTAAGACAGTAAAATACATTTAGCCTTAAACATGCCGTGCAAGAATTACTGATACACTGATTTTAGATTGAGGGATTAAAAAAAAAAAAAAAAAGCCTGAATTTCAGTGTTACATGAATTTTGAAAAATCCAAAATAAGTTGCTGGACTGCCCCTTAATTGATTTTTATTTTTTTTTTATCTGTAGTGATTTTACATCTTCTTTGTCAAAATTAGCAATAATATTTTTGGTTATGAGAACGAGAGCAGCCAGTACATCTGCAGTTTTGTCTGTGAGCCACTAAGCTGCTCCGTTCGAGGACCCTGTTCAAGGTCAGCTGTGAGTAATTAGAATCAAGTGCTACCCAATGACTGAACCCCAACCAGCAATTATGATACCAGTCTGAGGCCACTTCTGCGACCTTTACTCTCACCTTCAAGCTGCCAGTGTCCACGATTGAGTTTTCCTTTTTGTTTTCAGGTTCCTGCTTAAAGATGGCCAGCTGTGGCTGTGTGCCCCTCAGGCCAAGCAGATCTGGAAGTGTCTGGCTGAGAACGCGGTGTTTCTCTGTGACCGCGAGGCCTGCTTCAAATGGTACTGTCAGAGTCTGATCTCTCCTAGCCTTTTGACTTGAACGAATTCCATGAAATTTCTCAACAAGCAGACATCTTTGCTGCATGCTGTTACCGTCCTGCTACTCAACAGGTACTCCAAGCTGATGGGTGACGAGCCAGACCTGGACCCAGACATCAACAAGGACTTCTTTGAGAACAATGTTTTGCAGTTGGACCCATCTCTTCTGACGGAGAATGGCATGAAGTGTTTCGAGAGGTTCTTCAAGGCTGTTAACTGCAGAGAGGGGAAGCTGGTAGCAAAGCGCAGAGCCTACATGATGGATGACCTGGAACTAATAGGCCTGGACTATCTCTGGAGGGTGAGAACACACTCATAAACACATTGTTGTTTTTATTTAGTTTTTTATGATCTGCAGTTTGATGTGATTGATGACGACTAACAAACAGTGTCTCCCGTTGAGCACCAGTTACATACGTGCAACTTTCATTCTGATAATCACTTGTTGTACATGTGAGTGAAATATGCTCTGCAGCTTTTCTGGGAAGTTTTCAGTGAACAACTATTGTGAGGCTTCTTCATACATGCTTCACTCATTAATTGACATGTATGCAACAGACTTGCAGCTTTGAGTTTGATAAAGTACACTTGCTAATAAAATTAAACTTTTCCTTGTTCTTCTCTTTTCCAGGTGGTAATTCAAGGAAGCGATGACATTGCGAGCCGAGCCATAGACCTGCTGAAAGAGATTTACACCAACCTCGGACCAAAACTACAAGTTAATCAGGTACTGCAGTGTAGTCTCACTTAGAACCACAGTTTGTTTTTTTACGTTAATAGTTCAGGTGATCTAGTGCACTGTACATGTGGTCTAATACCAAGGTGTTTGTCTTCAGGTTGAAATTCATGAAGATTTTATCCAGTCGTGTTTTGACCGCCTGAAGGCGTCGTACGACACCCTCTGTGTGTTGGATGGAGACAAAGACAGCATCAACTGTGCCCGTCAGGAGGCCATCCGCATGGTGCGAGTCCTCACTGTGCTCAAGGAGTACATCAATGAGTGTGACAGTGACTACCATGAGGAGAGGACTATACTGCCTATGTCCAGGTAGAGTCATGACATTGTTCTGTTTTTATCATAAGTTGGTTTTAACATGCAAGTTTGTGTCAACTCATTGAGGTTCAAAGATGCCTTACAGTACTACGAGTTTGATATGAATAAAGTAACACTGACACCAAAGCACTACACATTAAAATTCTTGTAAATTACCAACGTCACATTTTGTTGTTTCCTCTTTGTCCCTTTATGTTTTGTTTTTTTTTTTGGTCATTTGCCTGTTCCTCGCTGTGAGATAAACAAGGAAGTGTTCACTTGTAACCTCTTTATTCCATTTCTCTTACAGAGCTTTCCGTGGGAAGCATATCACGTTGATCGTACGTTTCCCCAACCAAGGGCGTCAGGTCGATGATTTGGATATCTGGTCACACACCAATGACACAATTGGCTCGGTGCGGCGCGGCATCCTAAACAGGATAAAAGCCAACGCTGCACATACCAAGATCGAGCTCTTTATTGGCGGGGAGGTTGTTGATCCAGCCGATGACCGGAAGCTGATTGGACAGCTTAATTTAAAAGACAAAACGGTGAGGACGTTGTCTTGTCTTGGACCGACAAAGGATCAACACCAAGATTCTGAAGCCAAAATATCTGTGTGTGTGTGTTTGACTCATGGACACAGAGATTAGTTTTCCTTTCACGAGGTCAACGATAATTCGAACTCGCTGTCATTTCTTTGTACAGCTGATCACAGCCAAGCTGACCCAAGTGAGTGCCAACATGCCCTCGAGTCCGGACAGTTCATCTGACTCATCCACTGGCTCCCCTGGTAACCATGGAAACCACTACAGTGATGGGCCCAACCCTGAGGTGGAGAGCTGTCTTCCTGGTGTGGTAAGTTAACAGCACATATTCTGTTGGCTGCATATTTCCTTTTTACTGCTTTATGCACATACACTGAGTGATGTTGAATATGATATTTATAAGCCAGTTGTATTATTAAACTCCACCTATATCTGAATCTGTCGTTATCCCATGACAATATCCTCTATGAATGAACATTTTTAGAACTAATAACACCTCCTTCCTTGTTTTTACAGATCATGTCGCTGCATCTGCGCTACATCTCCTTCTTGTGGCAGGTGGCCGACCTGGGCTGCAACCTCAACATGCCTCTGCTCAGAGATGGAGCTCGAGTTCTCATGAAACTCATGCCTCCAGGTACACATGCAGTTGTGCACACTGTGTTATCCAGCCATTTTGCTTGATGACGTTTGAAACACTAAAGCGCATAGTGTGATCTTTAGTGATCATGCCGATGCTGTTTCTGTGTCCTCAGATAACACTACAGTGGAGAATCTGCGAGCTGTGTGTCTGGACCACGCCAAGCTTGGTGAGAACAGCCTGAGTCCTTCGCTGGACTCGCGTTTCTTCGGCCCCTCGCCCTCACAAGTGCTCTACCTCATTGAGGTGAGTCTCCTATGTGTGCCATATTAATCGCATTACTTACATTCTCAGTCTGACTCGGGTGTGATGTAGTTTGCCATTGTGTATTGATGGTATATGAACAACAGTGCTGCAGCTCCATCATCTCTCATAGTAATGTAATTTATAAAAATATTCCCAATTGGAGGCAGATGGTTTGTATCTTATGGATGTTGGTGTGCAAGAAGATTCATGTCATTCTTCTTCACATTCCAGGTTGTGTATGCTTTGCTGATGCCAGCCAGTGCCACACTGGGCGAGGACGCCAGCGACTTCCAGTACAACTTCTTGAAGAGCGGTGGTCTGCCCTTGGTGTTGAGCATGCTCACCAGGAACAACTTTCTGCCATCAGCGGACATGGAGACACGGCGGGGGGCTTACCTCAACGCGCTGAAGATTGCCAAGCTCCTCCTGACTGCAGTAGGCTTTGGACATGTGAAGGCTGTAGCTGAAGCCTGCCAGCCCAACGCAGAAGGAAATATTCCTGTCTCTCCGGTTAGGCCACACACCACTTACACGGCGACAATGCTGCATAACTGGTTCCTCATTTGTTGCCGGCCGCATCCTTAACACGTCTGCCTCTTTGTCCACACCCTCCTCCTCTGTCTACAGATAAATCAAGCCACCCACGACCAGGCTCTGGTCCTCCAGAGCGCCCTGCAAAACATCCCCAACCCTGCCTCTGAATGCATGCTGCGAAATGTAGCCATCCGCCTTGCCCAGCAGATTTCTGATGAGGTAACAGAAAGTGTAAGGAAATTGATTTTGTGTAATACTGGAATACCTATAACTGATTTTATAGCTGGCGTCTGTTGGGTAGTAATTAAAGAGGCGCAATGCTTTTATAGCGAATCTCATCAAAAATTTTGATCCTCTCTCGAACAGAAAGAAATATAAGGAACTGTTTTTTTGTTTTTTTTAAACCAGAATTTCTTCCAGGCATCGAAGTACATCCCAGACATTTGTGTGATCCGAGCAGTACAGAAAATAGTGTGGGCATCAGGCTGCGGTACAGTACAGCTCGTCTTCAGTTCCAATGAAGAAATCAGCAAGATATATGAAAAGGTAAAAACACAGTTGTCCTAATGTGCTGCTGGTGCACAGTCAACAATATGTGTGGGAAAATATCAACATTCAGAGACGACAGCCATGCAAACTTGTGTGTAAAGTGTGAAGAAAGTTTGATCAACAAAAGACCAAAAGATCTTGATCTGCGTTCAGCAACATGTATCCTCTCCATAATATTTTTTTCACGTCTTTCTCTTTGTAGACGAATGCCGCCAAGGAGCCAGATGGAGAAGATGAGCAGGTATGCTGCGAGGCCCTGGAAGTGATGACACTGTGTTTCGCTCTCATGCCCACGGCTCTGGACACACTCAGTAAGGAGAAGGCTTGGCAGACCTTCATCATAGACTTGCTGCTACACTGCCACAGCAAGTAAGTCCACCAGTATACACTCCAGTCGCTTTCTGAAGCACCTGCAGTCTTTAATAGCTCCGACAGAAAAACATGACGTTAATATGGATATCTGTCTTTTAATAGATCTGTGCGTCAGATGGCCCAGGAACAGTTTTTCTTGATGGCAACGAGGTGCTGTATGGGCCACCGACCCCTCCTCTTCTTCATCACACTCCTCTTCACTGTGCTGGGGGTGAGTGGCTGTGTGTCTTGTGTGTTTTAGTCCGTTATTTATCTCTATATTGCATCACAACAGTCCACATAAACCCTTTGAGTGCCTACAGAATCCTAATTTAAAATGTCCCATGTCCGTGTCCAGAGTACAGCCAAAGAGCGAGCCAAACATGCTGGGGACTACTTCACTCTGCTCAGACATCTGTTGAACTATGCTTACAACAGCAACATCAACCTGCCAAACGCTGAGGTGCTGCTCAACAACGAGATCGACTGGCTGAAGCGGATACGGGTAAAACAGCTGCTTAACCATATGTTCATGATTTGTTTTTACTCTCCAGTATGTTGCATTGAGTCTCCAAAAATCTAATTTAAATTCATCAGTGTGGGGACATATTTAAGATACACGACATGTTTGCATTTACTAGGACGAGGTTAAGAGGACAGGGGAGACCGGTGTGGAGGAGACGATCCTGGAGGGCCACCTTGGGGTCACCAAAGAGCTTCTAGCCTTCCAGACACCAGAGAAGAAGTATTACATTGGCTGTGAGAAGGGAGGAGCAAACCTCATTAAGGTGCAGAGAACAAGCTGCACATGAGACGGCTAATATAAAGAATCCTGTTGTCTTGTTTGTCACGTTACTAAGAGATAATCTCTCCCTTTCTTCCTGATTAGGAGCTGATTGATGACTTCATCTTCCCAGCATCCAATGTTTACCTGCAGTACATGAAGAGTGGCGAGTTCCCCACAGAGCAGGCCATCCCAGTGTGCAGCACCCCTGCTTCCATTAACGCCGGCTTCGAGCTGCTGGTGGCGCTGGCTGTCGGCTGTGTCCGCAACCTGAAACAGATAGTCGACACTCTGACTGACATGTACTATTTAGGTATGGAGACACTGCTGCAGCTGCTTTACAGATGAATCCTGTGAATTACTGTGTGTCTGAGTGTGTTTTTACTCTCCCTCCAGGTTGTGAGACACTGACAGAGTGGGAGTACCTGCCTCCAGTGGGACCGCGGCCCAACAAAGGCTTTGTCGGTCTGAAGAACGCCGGGGCCACTTGTTACATGAACTCTGTCATTCAGCAGCTGTACATGATCCCTCCCATCCGCAATGGCATCCTGGCCATTGAGGGCACAGGCACTGACGTGGATGATGACATGTCAGGGGATGAGAAGCAGGAGAATGAGGTTTGTGTTCACACAAAGTTTTTACCCGATGACAATTTTCATCCAGTGACAACGAGCCAACTCTAGGCTTGTAGGCCATGTACAGCACCCACTAAAAATATTAAACAGGTGTGGATTCATGAAAACGTTGTTAGTTATATGTATGTTTTGTCTCCACAGAGTAACGTAGATCCTCGTGACGAGGTGTTCAGCTACCATCACCAGTTTGATGACAAACCCTCCAGTAAGTCAGAGGACAGGAAAGAATACAACATCGGGGTACTGCGCCACCTCCAGGTCATCTTTGGCCATCTGGCTGCATCCAGGCTGCAGTACTATGTCCCGAGAGGATTCTGGAAGCAGTTCAGGTATTTCTCAGACTCAACAGGCATTTTGATTGGATTTACATTTTTCCTGTTTAACAGCTGCAGATTTTAATTGTCTTCTGTCATTTTCATTCTTCTTAGGTTATGGGGTGAGCCGGTTAACTTGAGGGAACAGCATGATGCTCTGGAGTTTTTCAACTCTTTGGTGGACAGTTTGGATGAAGCTTTGAAAGCTCTGGGCCATCCTGCCATGTTGAGCAAGGTGCTGGGAGGGTCCTTCGCTGACCAGAAGATCTGTCAGGGATGCCCCCATCGGTAAGGCCGATATTTCCCTGTGTTTAGAAATAGTTTAAGAATCCAAAACTGTAGATGACGTTACTATAAAATGTTTGTGTTGTCAGGTATGAGTGTGAGGAGTCGTTCACAACACTTAATGTAGATATCAGAAACCACCAGAACCTGTTGGACTCTATGGAGCAGTATGTTAAAGGAGATCTGCTGGAAGGAGCCAACGCCTACCACTGTGAGAAGTGTAATAAAAAGGTGAGAATATAGCGTCCTTCTGGTTGCCAGCCAATGTTCGAATGTGATACTCATCAGAGATTAACGCCAACTTTACTCTAAATAGTTGAAACTGTATTTGTGGGCGGTACTGAAGGTTGTCCCCATGTTTTTCCTTCTTTTTTAAGACTCACTACTCATCTGTAATGTTTGTTGTCCTGGTTCAGGTGGACACGGTGAAACGTCTGCTGATCAAGAAGCTTCCGCCTGTCCTGGCCATCCAGCTGAAGCGCTTCGACTACGACTGGGAGAGGGAGTGTGCCATCAAGTTCAATGACTACTTTGAGTTCCCCAGGGAGCTGGACATGGAGCCGTACACGGTAGCAGGTGTGGCCAAGCTGGAGGGCGACGACGTCAACCCGGAGAACCAGGTGATCCAGCAGAACGAGCCCTCTGAACCCACACCGCCGGGCAGCTCCAAGTATCGTCTGGTTGGAGTGCTGGTCCACTCGGGTCAGGCCAGCGGTGGACACTACTACTCCTACATCATCCAAAGGAATGGGGGAGATGGAGAGAAGAACCGCTGGTATAAGTTCGACGATGGTGACGTGACTGAGTGCAAGATGGACGATGAGGAGGAGATGAAGAACCAGTGCTTCGGAGGGGAATACATGGGCGAGGTGTTCGATCACATGATGAAGAGGATGTCGTACCGGAGGCAGAAGCGCTGGTGGAATGCCTACATCCTGTTCTACGAGCGTATGGACTCACTGGACAAGGACAGCGAGCTTGTCAAGTACATCTCGGAGTTAACCATCTCCTCCACCAAGCCGCATCAGGTCAAGATGCCTGGTGTCATCGAGTGCAGCGTCCGCAAGCAGAACGTCCAATTCATGCACAACCGAATGCAATACAGCCTGGAATATTTCCAGTTCATTAAGAAACTTCTGACCTGTAACAGTGTCTATTTAAACCCTCCTCCAGGTATGCATCATTTTTGTGTGTGCAGCTAAATGCAAAGCTAATTGAGTGGATCATTATTTTACTGTTTCTTAAGACAGAAAAGGTTAAAAAGAAAAGTGTCGCTGCTGTGGGTTTCAAAGTTACTCTTGCAAAGCAGTTGCTATAATAACTATCACTAATCTCTGACTTGCTAAGATATTACACTACAAAGTGATGCAGCATCCCTGTGGAAAGGAAAAAAATGGTCTGTTGTAGTTTAGCACGGGCTGCCGAGAACTGCTCTGCCTCTTTTATTGGACAATAAAAAACATCAATGCATTATTAATTGAGCCAGAGCCCAATAATGTTTCACAGAAAAATACATGTTTGAGGGAAGTCATCAGCACAGAGGCACTTTATTGGGGCTGAATGGTTGACATCATCAGGATATATTGTCTATTGTGTCTACAGTATGTTGCTTTTTAAAATCTTTCAGCATCAGTAGTTATGTATTTGTTTTTTTAAATGAAACATGGATCACAGTTGGTGGTTCACTCACTGACCCCGACACACACACCCACTTCTGTCAGTGTTGCTGTGTGATTTGATTTAGCATTGACTGCAGCAGGTACATTGTATTTGTGGAGCATTAATGCTGCTGCTTCCCAGCTGCTTTCCTCTTACTCGTACTTTTAGATGAAATGGAAAAGGACTGGACAAGAATGTAAATATTGGACCACACAGTTTTCTGGCATCTTTTACCTCACAGATAAAAAGTTTGACATGTAGAATACAGTCTGTGAATAGTAGGATGGACATAATTTTTTATTTGTGTTGGTTTGGATTTGAAATTAAGAGGGAGGAACTTTAGCTTTAACTTGAAGGTATTTACATCTTGGTGAAAATTATAACCAGTTTATTTATACTCTGCAACTTGGGGTATAAAGTAATATAAAATTAATCCAAATTGGACCCTTTAACAACATCACAGTGACTATTTCAAATCCATTCTGATGTGTCACAGTCATACTACTGCAAACTAATGTACCTGTGTGTATGTTGTAATGTATATTGTATATATCTACATAAGGTAGTACCTAATTTGCTGTTTATGATGTGGTCAGCACTTTTGACGTCAAACAGTTACTGAGAAGTAGATTGTTATGTGTTTGGGTAGAAACTAACTTTTATTATTTCATCTAACAAATGAGTAAAATGTAGCTTCTTGAATGATTCTCTGGATGTAGTTTATAGATTACCTCGATTCAGTCGATGCAGGTTACCTGGAAGATTTTCTGTGTGTTGGTAATCGTTACTCTCTCTTTATCAGGACAAGACCATCTTCTGCCCGAGGCAGAGGAGATTGCTATGATAAGTGCTCAGCTGGCTGCTAGGTTCCTCTTCAGCACAGGTTTTCACACCAAGAAAGTAGTACGGGGTCCTGCCAGTGACTGGTAAGCCCTGTCGCCCTCTGTTTCTGGTGGTTTCTGGTGTTTTTTGTTCTTGTCTCTAAATCTTCTCCTTGCCTTTTCCCTCCAGGTATGACGCCCTCTGCATCCTGCTGAGACACAGTAAGAATGTACGCTATTGGTTTGCACACAACGTTCTGTTTGCTTACCCCAACCGCTTCTCCGAGTACCTGCTCGAGTGCCCGAGCGCTGAGGTCCGTGGCGCGTTTGCCAAGCTCATAGTCTTCATCGCTCACTTCTCCCTGCAAGACGGCCCCTGCCCCTCCCCCACCGCCTCGCCCGGACCCTCGGCTCAGGTTGGTGCCAGACCTCAGCCGGGTTGTGAATTTGGAAAAAGAGCTTTCATTAGGACTTCCTGGAAGAAATGAGCACGCTGTGGTTTGACTGTTGTTTTCCATGCTTGTGTATCAGGGCTGTGATAACCTCAGTCTAAGTGACCACCTGTTGAGAGCTGTGCTCAACCTGCTCAGAAGAGAGGTTTCTGAACATGGCCGTCACCTGCAGCAGTACTTCAACCTCTTTGTCATGTACGCCAATCTGGGTAAGGAGCACACAGATGACCCCCCCCCCTCCAAAGCCTGTCACGTACATCTGTCCCCAGTGAACTGTACATGGTTTCTGCTGAATCTAAGTTTCTTAATTAAGTTGTTTTTCTCCCTGTGTTACCACCTCCTGCCACACACAGGCCTGGCAGAAAAGACGCAGCTGCTGAAGCTGAATGTTCCTGCCACTTTCATGTTGGTCGCTCTGGACGAGGGTCCCGGTCCTCCCATTAAGTACCAGTATGCCGAGCTGGGAAAGCTCTACACTGTCGTCTCCCAGCTGGTCCGCTGCTGTGATGTCTCTTCTCGCATGCAGTCCTCCATCAATGGTGAGTGTTGTTATTTGTCAGCCACTTGAAGCTGATGTGATAACCTGTGAGAGAGTCTGTGGAGCCCGATGAGGATTTCCATCCTTGCTCAGGATTTAGTGACTGACACATAAGCCACTCTGAGCCTGTGTGCTGTGTAGGCATCGCTTGGAGCTGAGGGCAAAAGAAATCTCTATTTAAAAACTACATGTATTCCAGGAGTTACTCTAAAGTCTCTCTCTCCTCTCTGCAGGAAACCCACCTCTCCCTAACCCGTACGGGGACACCAACCTGACCGCGCCGGTGATGCCTGTGCAGCAGCTGGTGGCAGAGATCCTGTTCGTGAGGACCAGCTACGTGAAGAAGATCATCGAGGACTGCAGCAACTCCGAGGAGACGGTGAAGCTGCTTCGCTTCAGCTGCTGGGAGAACCCTCAGTTCTCCTCCACTGTGCTCAGTGAACTGCTCTGGCAGGTAAATACATCTTCACATCAACAGCATGTCTGTAATTATGTAAGTGGTTTATTTACACGTGAGCTGGTCTTTTTGTTCGTCTGCAGGTGGCGTACTCCTACACCTATGAGCTGAGGCCTTACCTGGACTTGCTGCTACAGATCCTGCTCATCGAGGACTCCTGGCAGACACACAGGTGAGACTCATCGCTCGGTTTGTACATTACAAGTGCTGCGTTGTTTTTAAATGTGGTGGTGGTTTAACTTTCTGCTCTCCTGGTTCTGTGTACAGGATCCACAACGTCCTGAAGGGCATTCCCGATGATAGAGATGGACTTTTTGACACCATCCAACGCTCCAAGAACCACTACCAGAAACGGGCCTATCAGTGCATCAAGTGCATGGTGGCCCTCTTTAGTAACTGCTCTGTGGCTTACCAGATCCTACAGGTACGTTTTATAGAGATTTAAATTCTTTCTAATGATGATAGACTGTAGATAGAAATGGACGAAGCAACTGGGTCACAAAAATGGGGTCAATGCAGAAGTGCAAAAATGTCCCAGTGGCAACCAGATGCTGGTTTCAAAAAACTTGGTACACAAGTCATTGTGATGTCATCAGATAAGTCAACTCTTCTCAGTTATCTGGTGGTACATCTGAAAATCGTTTCCTCATTAAGTAGGTATTAGGCCTCAAAAAGACCAAAATTTATGGACAGCATTAGTTTGATTGATCTGCAATGACACTAGAATTGAAGTAGAGTCTCATACACATTAGACAGTGACCTTGGGTTCAAGGGTCAAATCCTCCTCTTTATTTCTCCCTTACTATCCAAATATGGTCACTTCTGGCTCCAATCAACCAACTTGGCGATGTTCAAACGCCAAACTCCTGGCTTTAAAATGTGAGTCCACAAACCAACGGGTGACACCACGTTGGCTTCGTCCACTCTATAAACAGCTGACACTTAATGACGCCGACTGACATCAGGTTTTTATTAATGTTTTATCCCATGAGGAGCATGCGCGTGATGTTTCTGCCTTTGTGTGCAACAGAGTAACGGCGACCTGAAGAGAAAATGGACGTGGGCAGTGGAGTGGTTAGGGGACGAGCTGGAGAGGAGGCCATACACAGGAAATCCTCAGTACACCTACAACAACTGGTCCCCTCCGGTCCAGAGCAACGAGACCTCCAACGGATATTTCTTGGAGCGTTCGCACAGCGCACGTATGACGCTGGCCAAGGCCTGTGAACTCTGTCCCGAGGAGGTAACGGCATTAACATCGCACCCTTTACACCCACAGTTTTCACATGAACATTATCTCTTAGCTGTTGTGTTTAGAGAGGAAACATCTACAGAAATAGTGTCTGACTGATGTGTATCAACATCAACAACCCACCGAATGGCATTACATGACCAGCGGTTAACTGTGTGTGGGTGTGTGTGTGTAATAGCACTAAATTTCCTGATAAATCAAACACGGTTATTTACAGTTTTAATGGTTGATTTATCATTTTTTGTCTCATGTCATTATATGTGGAATGTGTTGTGTGTGTGTTTTTTTTAGCTCTTTTTTTCTAACACCTGATAGAATAAATGATTTTAAAGCCTAAAAAAAAAAAAAATTATTAGACCCATTAATTTTCCTACAGCTATGACGTGTGTTGCTATGCTGAGTATGCTTTGTTTTCATGGCTGTAGTTCACAAATACACACATATTGAAAATGAGTTACTTGTATATATTTTTTTTATGATGAAAAATCCAGTCAAATGACACACTTCTCCTGTAATATTCCATACACAGCTCAAGTGTACTCAGGGAAGCCCAGGGAAGGTCAGTATTCCAGGCACCACAGGACATACAGGAAGGCAATGAAAACCAAATCTATCCAAAGAATCAGCAGAGAAACTACAGCACATTCAACACTTGTTTAGTTAGAAGTGCATGGGTTTGAGTTTCTTGTAGATTAGATAGTCAGAGGCTAGCAACACCATCATGTTGACACACATGACACAAATGTTACACACACAGCTGAGGACAGACTTTGAATTAGCTCTTTGATTTCATCACCCCTTGAAATGTGTGATTTTTCCTATTTTATATATCTATATATAGCATTCCTCAAATTTCTGTGCATGTTCTCGCTGTGTCAGGAAGCCGGATTGTTTTGTAGTAAAGGTAGACTGGCCACTGGTGAGATGCTATATAGTGTAACTGGCATAATAAGTCATGTTATGCAGCTGCACACAGTGAACAGACCTTTGTTCTATTCCTGTCCTGTTGCCCAGTCCCAGTGATCGGCCAAAGCAACAGCACTGACACAGCCAGTCTTCATCTCAATCTAGTGCTCAATGCCAGTTTTTTTTTTTTTTTTTTTTTTGCTTCCTCCTCAACTCAAAAAGTGTGGCCACCTGCATCTCTTAGCCTCAGCTGTACCTCAGTATTCAGTAGTAGTTACAGTATTGTAATAGCTCTTTTTTTTTATTCCCCCATTATGCCATTAAAAGGCAATATGCTGTGTATTTAAAGGCTTTTGTTAAAGGACAGCACAGTCTGACAAAGCAGCCTCTAATCAGAAGGCCGACCAATCCCCAGATGAATAAGTGTAACAGCATCTGTTAGCACATGAGTTTTGTCCATTACATCATGTTGTTTATTTGTCTTCCCATGACAAACAATGGTTAACTGATGAGGCTGGATTGATTCAGTATTTTTCTTCAGCACAAAGGAAGTGAAATTGCCTCCACAGTTGAGGCTGAGTGTGGATGCTCTCAGGTGTAGAATCCACCCACACACATAATCTAATCTCATTTAAACCTCATTTACTTGACAACACAGGAGGAAATTGGACTTTCCCACGCAGCCTACTCACTATTTCACACTGAAATGCCAAAGTTTAGAGTTTTGTTAAAATAAGAGCTGCTTATTTATTTATATATTTAATGTTGATGTAGTTTAGAAACAAATAAAATCTGGTTTACCTTTTGATTGATGATGACATTTATTTTATTCTCTCACTTTCTAGGAGCCAGATGAACAGGAGGCACCTGATGATCAAGACTCCTCCCCACCCGAGGACACCTCTCTGTACCCACACTCTCCTGGAACTACTCAGTTTCAGCAGGTAGCGTCTCAGCTTCACGTCCTCGTCCTCGTGCCGCTCAGCGCCGTTTTTTTAAGGACGTTGAAAATGACGTGTGTCAAACCAGAGCAGAACATGGAAGTGGTGTTGATTCCCATAGCCTGTCTTACATTATCCATTAATAATGCCGGTAACCATGGCGATAAATAATTTTTCCTAAGTGTTATTTCGTGCCTGAGTGCTCACACGGCCGGAGGCTCAGGTTTCTACACAGTTTGTGATAACACGACGACACAGACAGAGGAAATCTGCTGCTCGATGTTTGAAGAGTGTCGACATGTTCTGGATCGAATTATACATCATTTGAGGTCTGACTTTGGAATAAGATTGTAGCCACAGAAACGGTTGTTTCTCACCTTTTCTCTGATTGATGGGACACGTCACACTTTATAGAAATGGACAACGCAGCCAGGACTCAAAACTTAGGCCAATGGGGAATTTATTTTATTTTTTATTTAACCTTTATTTATCCAAGTGGGACAGTTGATAAATAATTCTCACTTACTGTGACCTGGCGAAGAGGCAGCACAGAACAGTTGAACATAAAAAGTGCAATACCACTAATGACCACTAGATGCTGGCTCCAGAAAACTCCAACTGACTTCAATTCAAAAACGGTCATTTTCAATCATGAAATATTCAGAAATTTTTTTTTTTTCCCACCAGTCATTCTGATGTCATTAGCTTTAGGCATTAGACCCACCTGCTGGCTCCTCCCTTCATATCCAAATATGGTCATTTCTGGCTCTAAACGACCAACATGGTGACATTCAAATAGCGATCACCTGACTTTAAAATGTGAGTCCACAAACCAACAGGTGACATCATGCTAGCTTCATCCATTCTATAAGTAGTGGAAACCAGAATGTAGAAAAGCTGAGATGCACAGTGACTTTATCCAACAGTCAATAAAAGAGCAGAAATGTTTTTCCTCCAACATCTAATTAACGTTAATGATAAAGTGGTGTCATGCTTTTCCATTTCAGAGCCCAACAAACATCACTGTCCACATATTTTGTTTAAAGACAAAACAATGCAGTTTAAAGTGCAGTCACATGACCTTTCTGCTCTACTTCCTGTTCCCCTGTCTCATCTCAGATACCAGTGTGTACGACTGTCAGACGTCTCCAGCTCTTTCTGTTTTCTCATCATTGTTATTTTCTCTCTCTGCTCAGAACAACCACCCCCATGGGCAGCCGTACACCGGGCCTGCTGCTCAGCA
>OOFC01005630.1:13281-59202 GCA_900323345.1 Pseudochromis fuscus
GTGGTGGGGTTGGGGGGCACAGAGGCCAATCAAATTGCTTTGATGGAGAGACAGGGAGCACATGATCCCCTTCCTGCTGTCGAAGCTGCTTTTGGAACTACCTCAGGTTAAAGAAATGCTCATGAAGAATGTTTTTTTTTTTCCATTCGGTGTAACACTAAGGAATACTGCTGTATTATTGCACTCAGGACACTTGCTAAATGTATGAATCACTGCTGTCTTTTTCAGGGCTTAGAGATTGTAGTGAGCAATGCCACATAACACATAGCCTTCATGAGTTTTTTATTTTTTAAAGTGATACCGCGCCTCTTTTATGGGCATTATACCTCTTCTGTTTTTTGAGAAATACTCGATGTGTTAGTATGGAGCTACACTTTTGCTGCCTTACCTTTTTAGTCTCCTTCCTGACTGTTACACCTCACTATCCGACAAGGCAGAAATGTAACAGTGAGTACACCTGTAATGAATGTTAGCTTGCATATCGCATGGGGACTGGGAGGGGTTCAAACATGGGACGGGTTTAAGGGTATAGCTATAGGCAATGTATTGGCAATCTGTCAATACTGCAGTTGACCATCCAGTTTTCCTGGGGCCAAATGAATGTCAGACCAGAGGCGGTTTCCAGCTTTTGGTCAAATTTTTTTTTCTTTCTTTTTTCCATCCAGTATTTTTTGCTGGCCATCTAAAAGGTGCATGTCCATTGATGCATGTTTGGTCTACTACTTCAGCCGTCATCCTAGCAGGCTGAAGAAATATTCTCAGAATACAGCTTTGGAGATTATTGATTTCAATTTGGGATTACATCAAATCCTTTTTGCACTACAGTATTTGCACAGGATTGCCATTTACTGTAAGTTAAGGAGTAACTTAGCTCACACTGAAAACATGGTGTTTTACTTACTGACCTCCAGTGGTTCAACTACTCACCGTGCAGCACACCTCAGCCCAAGCTTTTAAATAGTCTCACATGCTGCTTTCTGAGGGTACAGAGATCTGTGGAAGAAAGAATACTTGAGTGAAAAGACTGTGTAACTATTTAACAATCTGGGGATGTGGTGTTAGAAAGAAGTGAGGGTAACAGATCTCGCTGCTTAATCTCTGTTTGAGGCTTAAGACCAACATCCTCACCTGGTCATGTGTAGGGTCACTGGCTTCCACAAAAAAACAGAGTCGTCACCACTGGTCAGCAGGGCAATCAAAATACTTACACTACTTTTCAGCCCGGTGTTAAGTTACTTTTTAATTTTCTGGTAGTTGAAATCATTATCAACTTTCCATGTGTAGTATAATCCCATTATATTGGCTACTGTGTGAAAGTACCTCAACTTGGATTTGATTGAATTCCAACCAACACAAGTATTAACATCACCTATCATAAGATATACTTGACCTAGACTGAGTTACTATGTGGGTCCAGCTAGCTCTCCTCTTGATACTTGAATAAAATGAGGCAGAATCAGACATGATGTTGCCAGTTGGGAGGGCTGGTGTTTTTGTTTATATCCATTTCTAGGTAGTTATTTAAGACATTACCTCCCCTATGACCCTTAGTAGGGTAAATAGCTCAGGAACACCAAGCCTGCACAGAGGGAGCATGTAGGACTAGCTAGCTAATCAGCATTTTACTCCCGTTTTACAGGAGAAGCTGACTGAGACTTTTACACCCAATTAATATATATGTAAAATTATTCTAAAGCCTTTTTTTAAAAGAAAAAAAATATCATGCTACTTATTTATTTTCATCCAAGAGTGCTGCAGCTTCTCCTTGTGCTCCTGTTGAAGCCTCTCAGCAATGAATGTCCTAGTTTAGACATCAGGAAACCAAATGTCATTCAAAGCTACACACGGCTTGAGAATAATATTTGGGTGATTTTTTTAACATCAAGGTACTCGTGTTACTTTGTACATACAGTATGTGCTTGATAAATCACTGTCATTGTCCTTAATAATTTAATATGAATACAATAACAGTAATATATTGCAACATTAGAGTAACAATATACAGTACATATTGTACAGGTACATAGTATAATGGGGACTGACGTAAACTGTGAGGTTTTTTTTTTTTTTTCTTTTTTTGCCTTGTATGATTTATTTTTTATTTTAGTGCCCAGCGAGCCTCTCAGAAGAGAAGCTCATTGTTATACCTATCTATCTATATATCTATGCCAAACCCAATGCAATGTTACTCTGCACTAATCATGTGTAAGATGCATTAATTGTTTTTTTTTATTCATTTTAATCGCTTTTGAATATATTTTAGATTATTGTTTGTTTTGTTTTTTTTACTTTTCATAAACCACATACAGTTAGATGCTGGTTGGAAAAAAAATACCTCTACTCTCGGGCTCATCTCAGGAATTACCAATCTGAAAACTCAGGGAATACTTCAGATTGATTGGAAGGAGTCAAGGAGTTGTTGTTTTTTTTCTTTCTTACTAGACAAAGCAGGGATTGAACACTCATCAGCATGATGAATGAAAGTAAAATGGGCTTGGGAACGTCTTGGTGCAACAGTTTCTATTTTTACTTATACTGAGATTTTAATCGAAGAAGCAAATGACTACAAATGACGTGAAGCAGTTAAGATCGAAAAGCTTTTTCTGACTCTCTGTCATCATCTTTCCATGCACCCAATGTGATGATGTTCTTTATATTTTGTCCTCTTTGACATAACTTTCCATGATATATGAGGATGATGATGATATGAAGAAAAATGTTCCACTATTATTGTATTTTTTTTTCCTCTATAATCGTTGTAGATGGGGATATAGTAGAATATTGTAAAGGGACTGGGGCTAGTAGTATATAATCTGGGGTTGTCTCATCTCAACACATCAATACTTGTTTCAGACTATCAATGCTTAAGACAAAAAGAATGTGTCATGGATGACTTAACACTTAAAAATTGCTTCATACTGTGTTGATATTTCAAAGTTTAAAGGTTTTCTATAATCCCACTCCACAAACTTGGTAATACAAGTGCTGCTGTGATTAGGTGAAATAGTTTTTAGTTTTTATTTTACCACTTACAACCGCAGTGCCATTTATTTTTAATCTACCTTAAACACTTTCTTTTCTCTTCATTTAAAAAGGGACACATGCTGATGACTTTTTTTCCATCAATTTTCTGTGATTTTAAGTTTCATTTTATACCTGAATCCACCGAATACCTCATCTGTCAAACTGTTTTTCAGACATTTAGATTAATAATTAAAGTGTTATAATATTTGCAGTAACCTTGCTCTGCTTACTTTGCTGTTTTCAAAATATAATTTGGAAACTAAGGAAGTTCATGCCAGACACTCTGATTGTAATGAACCTGTTTGACCCCCTCAATGGTGTGTTATTGTGATTTTATTGTCGGGTGTTAGATGGGTTAGATTTTCTTTTTAGAATCCAAGGACTTGTGAGACTATGTACTCAGGGTAACATTTGACGCTCATCAAGGCATTCTGGATTACAGTCTTCTTTACATGTGCTTTTTTAATGGTACATCTTGTCTGTGACCATCAGCCATTTAACATGCGGTGATGTATTTTATCAGGTAAATGGCTTCAGCTACTTCCAAAAAAGTGTGCATTTATTACTGATGAATGTATCGATGTTTACTGCCGTAAAACTACAATTATCTTGATCTCAGGCGATTTTAATGGCTAGTTTGTCAACGATGAGCAGCATGTAGGATTTTCAAAGTATTACAGTGATTATGTTTCTATATGTAAAGATCTGCTCCATTTCCTAATAAATATGTCATTATTGATACTTTTTCTTGCCTTCTTACTTTTACAACTGGGATTTTTTACAATCATAAGATCTGTATCATGCCACTGACGGATAAGTAGCCCTGAAGAAAATATTACAACTAAAATAATTACCTAAAACAAACAAAAGACTTCTGGATTTCTTGGTCAAAGGCACTGGACTGAAAGTCTTACCAGCATATAGCAAATACACTTTACTGCCACATGCATTTCTTTAACTTAGGTAAATATAATTTAACACAGACAAATGTTACATTCCACTCATGATAATATAATTTGATCCTATTGATCATCATCTGCGCAAACAGCTGAATCTTGATCAGAATGATCCACCTTTGTAAATGCCACATTTTGCTGTCAATGTTCAGATAATTCATCTTTACTTTACAACACTTGATTGGATCACTCTGATCCAGATACAAACTTTTTGAAGATTACCAAGTAAATACATATCACCAGTACTTTAAATAAGACTACATACCATAATGTACCTACTAGCTCTGTAAAAACAACAGGCAAAATAGCCAGCATGGAGTTTTCATTTAAAGTACCAGAAAAAAAAAACTCTCATCTATTTTCAGTTTCTTCAGACAGAAAACGGAATTAAACTAAGGTTTACAGTATCTCACCTCACTGCGTGACATATGAAATCACAAAGAAAGCAATCAATTCCTCTTTTATTATACCTGGTAACCCCCCAGAAACCCAGAGACCCACACGACTGTGCAGCAGCTCAGTTGCAGCGTGTGACCAGCAGGGGCGCTGTTCTCTGTTTACATCACTGATACCAGCTCATGGGTAAAATTCAATATGGCCGCACTGTGAAGGCTGCACACTCAGCTTGCCTCAAAGTTACAACTAGTACGAAACAGCGGTGCCGTTATTAAAATTAAATCGTGGGTAGTGATGTGGTCGCCGCTTCACACCGTGTGTTTAAGAAGACAGACAGTTTGCAGAACAAGCTTCGCCGCTGCTGTCGTGTTGCGTTCACGGCGCAGGGATGTTAACGTTTCCCCCTTCAGTCATTCAGCTGGACGCTCTGCACTCACATGCAGGGCACTGCTGTACAGAAACCACGGAGACCCTGCTCGAGTTGTTCAGTAAGAATGTTCAGTCTGACTCAATGCACATCAAACGTGGATATCTTTCCGATTCTGAGATCACAACAATAAAATACAGCTGGAGGTAATATGTAGCTAGCCATGTGTGTGACCTACTTTCACGGTCCCATTGAAAAATCCAAGTCTGTTCTCCTGTAAAACAAAAAGTATCGTTGGAAAATACTTCTGAGAAAGTATAAGTTTCACCTTTAGCTTGTCCAGGTAGGGTTTTCCAGTAAGGTGTCATTCCTCTTCTTCGCCTCATTTTAGTGTAACAACGCGTAATATGCTCATTACTGCCCCCTGGCGGTGGAACGGAGAACTGCAACAAATGTTTTACTGATGGACTGTAGATGTTTTTACCTAACAACCTCGCCTTCTTCGTTCCCCAATTTTTCAGCCCCTGATCTCTTAAAATAGCGGTATAGTTGCTGATTTGGCATAGGATAAGATAGTACTTTCATGATCCCCTTCTGGAGAAATGGTCTAAATCACCTCAGGGGTCACAAGGGGATGAATATGGGATCCACAGTGTCCTGCAACTCCCACTTTGGGAACTGCTGCTTTGGGCTACTAGAAGTCTTATTGACAGAACAGAAAATAACTACTCATTTTATTAGTATTTTCCTATTACAGAAACTATGTAATTGTGTTGATCAAGCAACATTATCAGAAAGCGTTAGCAAACTGTAGTATTTGATTTTACAAGAAAAAGGAAAGGGGGGAAAAATAAATGATTAGCTTGGCCAGGGTTACGCTCCATCTCTCGTTAACAGCCCTACCTTCAAAGAAGTCCAAGTCCAATCAGTTTACGATAATACTAATGGGCCTCTCCCTTTGAAATAATAGTTGATTATTGAACTGTAATTAGGCTGAAAAAGCAGTTTCTCTAATTATCAATACATTTGCTGATTCATTTTTTTCTATCAATTAAAAAATGTCAAACAACCAACACACTCTTTTTTTCTACGTTGTCAGGTTGGTGGATGTAGATCTGCCCCCCATGGGTGCAAAGGACATCTTGGTGAAAATGCTGGCAGCCCCAATCAACCCATCAGACATAAACATGATTCAAGGTATTTGTTTCAAACCAGGCAGCAGCACCCATACAGCAGCATAGAAAATTGTATTTCTATTGTTGTAAGGTGTGCTGCTCGGTGTTAATCTATCAATGTTTTCTTATAGGTACTTATGCCATCCTGCCTGATCTCCCAGCTGTTGGTGGCAATGAGGGAGTGGCCCAGGTCATAGAGGTGGGCAGCCAGGTGAAGTCCCTCAAAACAGGAGACTGGGTCATTCCAAGAGATGCTGGTCTAGGTAAATAACAGCAGGAATGACATGAACAGGTCCACAGATTTCATCATGAAAATGTTTTTTTTGTGTGTTTGCCTTTGTGTGAGCAGGGATGTGGAGAACAGAGGCAGTGCTAGCTGAGGATGATGTCATCTCACTGCCAAATGACATCCCCATGCTGTCTGCTGCCACGCTGGGGGTGAATCCCTGCACTGCTTTCAGGATGCTCTCTGATTTTGAAGATCTCAAGCCGGGTACTCATAAACAGCACAGTAACAATGTTTTATATACAATAGAAAAACATTATTTTTTTTTAACAGTTTATGTACTTTAGAAGATCACCAAAGCACACAGGTTTTCAAAAAATGTAAAGCCACTTTCTTAGTCAGATGTTTGGGATGATGTTTGCAACTTAAACTTTCATAGAAAGAAATCCTGCTCAAGAAAGTACTACAATGAGAACAACATTTCAAATTAAAATGGTTTAACTAAACGTAAAAGACTTAAGGATTTGAGGATGCAGTGCTTTTGCCTAAGTTATCACTAAAAATATAACATGTTGTGTAATTGCCTTGACCATCGTATCATAGTTTCCCTCTGTCTGTTGTCCTTTAAGGTGATTCTGTGATCCAGAATGCAGCAAACAGTGGAGTTGGACAGGCTGTCATACAGATCGCTGCTGCAAAAGGAATAAAAACTATTAATGTTGTCAGAGACAGGTGACTCTTAAACTCTTAAATTACACTGTTTTTTAGATGTTACAGGTGAATAATTAAGGGTTTAAACTTGAGCTGCCTTTATTCTTTTCTTCTTAGTATAGGAAGTATTTTCAGAGAACTAAGGGAATTTCCAGCCCTAATTAAGGGTTCCAGTGATCAGTCTGTCTCTGAACCTCACTAGGGAAACACAGAACTTATTTTTTGTATGCTAGAATTTATAACTGTAGTGAACTTCTTCATTGTGTCTTCCCTTTCACAGGCCAGAGTTCACACAGCTCAGTGATAGGCTGAAGGCCATCGGAGCCAGTCATGTGATCAAAGAAGAGGCCCTGAGGCGACCTGAGATTAAGGAACTGTTCAAGGTCTGTGAAGGCAGGTTTCGAGATGTGATCATGTGGCGTGTTGGTGAATCACTAGAGTCCTAATATATAAATTTTTTTTCTCTGTTTAAAGACTTGTCCAAAGCCTAAACTGGCATTAAATGGAGTTGGAGGCAAGAGTGCAACTGAACTGCTCCGTCATCTCCAGTGAGGATGCTGAATAACCTCCTTTAATTTGATGTAACATCCTCAGAATGCGGATAAAAGACAATCATATACATATATATTCTGTTTGTTTCAGGGTTGGAGGATCTATGGTGACGTATGGGGGGATGTCCAAACAGCCAGTTACTGTTCCAGTGGTAAGATGAAACCTTAGATGGCTTCTCATATTTAAAGAAATAGGTTCTCATCTGGGGAACTGTGTCTACTTTCTTTATTACTGAGAGGGAACTAAAAGAGTTGAAACCACTTTCTCTACAAGAAAGCAAATAAACATATTTCTGATTGGTTGAATCATTACTTTGAAGTTACATTTTACGAGGATGCTACTTTCAACATACACTTAACACTTAGCAGTAAATATTTTCTCTCCAGAGCGCTCTTATTTTCAAGGACGTGAAGGTTCGGGGGTTTTGGGTCACACAGTGGAAGAGAGATCACTCTCATGGTGAGTTGGCATTATAATACTTGGTTTATAAAATAAATCTAAAAAGATAAAAATGAAAAAATAAAGAATTATGTTTTTTTCGTAGATGGAGGGTTGTTTAGAGCCATGCTGGATGAACTGTGCTCCCTCATCCAGCAGGGAAAGCTGACAGCTCCTGCCTGCACAGAGGTGGGACTCCAAGAGTATCACAAAGCTCTGGATGCAGCAATGCAGCCATTTACTTCAACTAAGCAGGTCCTGGTCATGTGAACTGGGAGATCTCGTCTGCAGCCTCACAGCTGCACTGTCATGGGGATGCAAACTGAAATAAAATCCAGAGCTCCCACATTATGGTTGATGTGTCAACCAAAGATGCTACTCAAGCACACATAGTCAATAAATGTGTCTTCACATCAGGATCAAAGTTCTGTATCTGTCATGTTCTGCAATAACACTTTGAATGTCAGGTTTACTGGCAGTCATTAAAAGCTCATTAAATTTTTATACAGTGATATGAGATAACAGGAGTTATCCAAGAACCTATATAATAAGACTTTATAATGTTTAGCAACAGGCTGTTTTGGCTTCTGAGTTACATGAACACAAGTAAGTGCAATTATGATTAAACAGCGTTTATGGTTGTGAAAATACTGGCATCAATGGTGCATTTATTATTTTAATTAAACTAAAATTCAAATAGATAGGATTTATTAAATAAGTTAAGTAGAGTCTGACAGTTTGTTTATGAGTTTATGATACTTTAACCTCCTGCGATGCAAGAACACTTTGTAGTTTCTCAATTGACTGGAAATGAAGTATTCAAGTTGTACCAATAAACCAAGGTCAAGGGGCCATACCAAAGATTACTGAAGCCAAAGGTTGTTTTTTCCCTGTTTAATCACATCTAGTGCATGACTCAGTTCCTTTATAGATGCCATATAATTTAAAATATGAAAACACATTCTATGGTCGTAACTATTAAAATAGTATTTTAAAACAAATATATACATTAGTTTTGATCTTGAATTACAGTTTCCAACTAGAAGAGTGTTTTCATGAGTGGATAGTGTAAGTTCTATACCTGGCAGCATGATTTATGACATCACAAACTAGTCTGGAAGCAGATCTTGGTCCAAAAGATAACTTAAACAAGTACAATGTGTAAGCCTGCATTAAGTAACATGAAACATTTTTGCATATTCATCAGTGCTGTATGTTTCAGTGAGAGAGAAATGTCTGGAAGGAATCTTTAAACATTATATCATCGATAATCATTACCCACTGGCCAACACCAGACTAACAGCCACAGAGAGGACAGGCAGCAGTCCACCATAAATTAAAGCTGCTCCTTCTTTTGCCAGACAGTGTTCATATCTGTCAAAGTCTACCTCTCTGGCTGCACACACGTGGTCGACGCGACAGTCACTGTTGCACTCTGTCAGGTCGTAGCTGACCGAGTTGAAATCATAGTATTTCTGTAGGTAGCAGCGATCTTTAGCCATACGCTCCAGAACCTGATGCATAGAGGCTGGTGAGGCATCCGGTACTCTGAAACTCTCTGTGAGGCGATACTCTTTTTCCCAGCGTCCTGTGGCTGCATTAGCATGAGTGAGGTTCAGGTAGTAGGTCACCACATCCTGTGTGGTGTAAAAACAGAAACCAAAACAATAAAAGCTTTAAAGGTTACTTCACCTGTCAAATACAAATGCTACAGACTGTGTTTAGAGTTCAGAGAAGCTCCAGAACACATCTCATAGGAAACTATTTAAACTGGCCATGACTTACTTTCACCAGGAGTGTTTCTGTGTCATATTCAAAGACACGAATCCCAGGGTTGTTGGCTCCATCCACAACTCCAGGAAGTGTTGTTTTCCATGGTGTGACACCTGGGCTGAGGAACATGGTACTAATAGGAGAACCTGTAGAGACAGAACAGCCATCATCTTCTATTACCACAGTATTACCACTTAATGTCCAACAATGGTTCATGTTAGCATTAAGATGCTGGATGTGAGAGACACATTATAGTATATTGAATATCTATCTGTCCCTCAAGTAGCTCTGGCGTTACCTACCCTCCGTGTTGTAGAACATGCGGAAGCTGTCAGTATGATGATGGCCAAAGAACTGCCCGACTATGACAGAGTGATGCTTCTTGATTAAATCCAAGTATCGCTGGTTGAACTTTGCTGTGAACCACGGCTTGCTTCTTTTCTTCTCAAAGAAACCGGGGGGGATGTGGCCAATGATGTACACCTGGTAGAGAAACCAATATTTATATACCATTTACCCAAAATCATCCATTTTCATTCCCAGAGTTCACAAGTTTTTAAATATATTCATCTTTTTGCATGAGTTGATTTGGGCTTGAGGAACCTGATCTCCAGGTGTTACCTAGTTAACTTCTTCCACAGAGGACATAGCCTAAATGTATCCTTCCAATGATCATCAAAACAATTTTAAAAAGCTATGATAATCCTCAACATCCTTAAACAGTATAAGGATGTGTTGTCTTTTGAATTATATTCAACCCTTGTTGCGAGACACAGATATACAAGATGTTTTGCCTTCTCCTTGTTGTTGGCCGCCTCTGTGAGAACCTGATCCGACCAGCTGAACTGGTCTGCTGGGTCGTCCGTGTTCTGGGTCAGCTGGTTCTGGTCGTAGTAGAGATTAGTGTTGAGGACCAGCATCCTGAAACCTGCTCGATTCAGCAGCTTCTCTGTGTAATATCCACCTGAGCGAGAGGAAGATTACAGAAAATGTGTTTTTAAATGACTTACCTGTGTTTTGGATACAGTTTGGGGCATTGTGGGAAGCATTTATGAATTTGTTACTATCAGAGAGGCTTTGTTTACCTTTTTGAAAAGTTTCTTTGGACTTTGGTTCCAACCAGTCATGCCACATTTCTGCTATTTGGTCATAGATGTAGTTTGAGGTTGCGGGAAGCTGATTCTTAGGGTGGTAGTCATGGTTACCCAGCGCA
Organism: Pseudochromis fuscus; assembly: GCA_900323345.1. Lineage (NCBI taxonomy): Eukaryota > Metazoa > Chordata > Actinopteri > Pseudochromidae > Pseudochromis > Pseudochromis fuscus. Next base: position 24,113 of record OOFC01005630.1, read on the forward strand.
GAGTACACTTTAGTGTCTAAAGAAGACAACAGTGTAAATTTTTAAAAGTTAATAAAAGCTAAAACACTGTGGTTAATATTGATATAAAATGTTTTCTCCTTTGAATACAGAATAATGCCACTTGATTTAACACTTACTTGGAAACACCTCATTTATGATGTGCGTGAGGTTCCCAACAATGTGAAGCACTGCATCTTCTCCCAGGTCCTCATTGGGTACATGTGGTGTGTCATCTCTGAGAAGTTAAACAGAAAAATGTTTCATGATTAAATTCTGAGCAGGAGAAGAGATATCATCTTGGGCCCCCCCCAGTTAGAGTAGAAATACAAGTTACAACAGTATTATTGTAGTGGACAAGTGTTTTGGTCACAAGCTGTTCTCCTAGAGCATGATTTCTGGTAAAAGACATGATTACTGTGATGGTGGACAACCATGTATTTTGACGAAAGTGGACTTGGGACTTAGTAATAAAATAAAATTAAATAAAAATTGCAGCCATTTAAAAGCAGATAGGCCTACATACCCTGTCCATACGATGAAGTCCGGATCTGGTAGAATACTCTTCATTGCGTACACGGAGGAGTTGATAAGGTGCCATGGCGAATCACAAACATAGTCCCCAAATTTACCCGCACTGGCTGCAGGTCTTTTACCACTGGATGCGCACACCAGCTCAGGATTATTGCTCAGTTCATATGTTGGGTCCAAGTGCAGATCCGTGATATGCCAGAAGTTCCCTGGATGAAAACGATGCGTAATTGCGCACAGAATGTCGTGCCTGCATTATGACTGGAGATGTGTGATATTTTTGTTACTTACCGGAAAGCGCAAGAGTCTCTTTGAAAAACAAACAAGACAAGAGCAACCTCACTGCAGACATGTCGAGGTCTTTGAAGAAAGCAAACATTAGACGAAAGTCACGACCAGGTTTGAAAGGTAAGTCTATAAAGGGCAAAGCAAGATAAGATACAGCTGTGCATGACGCGTCTGTGGCTTGAAGGTGGACCATTATGATGCAGGTGAGACCGTTTGTATTTGGTTCCCGATAGGCTATTGTTGGAAGATTAAACCGAGTATATAGCCTAATATGGGCGATTTCTCCTCTATAATAAAGAAGTTAAAAGGTCAGTGTGGATTTTGTGGATTAAAGGAGGAAGTAACCATTAGACAGGTCAACACAAATACTGCTGGGAAACCCGGTGAGGTATAATGCAAAACAACTGAATCGTCGTATTATTCAATCTAATACACCAGAGAATTGAGACATATTTATAGGCTCTGGCTGAGAGCTCCATAAAAAGGCATCAGGCGCACCATGTGGCTACTTTAGTGCCAAATTAATCCAAACTATTTTTATGCAGGCTAAAGATAAAATCAGTAGACCTACTATTATAGTCGCTCTCTAGTACACAGTATGCAAGTGTACAGTAAATTACCACAACACAAATACGTGCATATCTTTATTAGTTATTGGCTAATGTTAGTATTGACCTTTGTCTGCCTGTGTGCCCCATGTGTTGTGTTCAATGATGCTGAAAAACACAACAGCTGGATTACAGTAAATTTACAAGCTGTAGAATGAAAACATTCAGCAAAAAGAAACAGAGCTGAAGAGTCTATAAATTATCTTCCTGGAGAATCTAAATCCAAAACCACATGTTTTTATGGACCATGTAGTGAAATGTACCAGTCATCTCAGCCACACGGCTGAGATGCCTGTCTAATGGCATTTACCTTGCTTGAAACCAGATCTAGTCCAGGTGTGGACCAGTCCTGAGGACTTTTTGTTTGTGTGTGGAGGCTGTACATTCGTCTGTATTTGTGGGTGGGAATGCTTATTTGATACATTTGTCAAAATTAAACAATTACAGTACACGTTTCAGAATATCTTATTTTATCCATCCATTTTCAGCATCCAGTGCAGGCTGTGGTCACTGTAGTGCAAAGTTGCGCAAAGCATCCTCAAGGCACCTCTCCCTCCTCATCGCCCAACCTGAAAGAATAGTCTCTAGTCTACCTTAAAAAAAGTAAATCTGCCTTAACAATCTGACATCTCTGTCTTTTCTACAGCACACTTAAGGATTTTATTTCATGCTCACAGTTTTGAAATGATGTGAAAAAAGAAACTGAAAAGTAGTTTGATGACTTCCTTCACACATAATATCTTCAATATTCCACTAGATAGAGACATTGTTGGATCACAGGAAAAACTAGGCTGTGGGCTAAAGGTTACGATCATTAAAAAATATATATTTTAGTTGATGAATGCGATCAGTCTACAAGATTGGAGTCAATAAACAAATGACAAGACACTTCATCTACACAAATAAGCAATCCATTACAAACCGATGCGTTGAATGAACCATTTAATTTTTTTATTGACCAATAGTTGAAGACAATGTGGTTTAAATTGCTCTTGTTAAAGTAAGTTAAAGGTAAAGGTTTTACACTTCCATCATGAAGGTAAACTTGTTCATAGGCTCTTCACGGTAGTGCTGTGAAACCACCAGTTTCAGTTTCGTGAACTAACTAGAATCAGAAACTAATAAAAAATGTAAGTGATTCATAGAACAATGAATGGCTACACACAGCATGGTTTTACCAACTGTGAAACACTGAATAACTAACTTTGTGGTCTTTGCTTTGTTCTGTGTTATATTTCTATATTATTTCAGTCAGTGCAGGGCAGAATAAAGGGATGGGGTTCACGACCTCTGTATGTTAAAAGTTGTGGTTACATTAGAGATCTTATAATCAGGCCAAATAACAGAATATTGATTTTGATATTATTTGGTCTGTTATCAGCAAGTTTGCAGTAAGTGGTATGTGGTAGAAATAACAGACGTCCCAGGACAGTTATACCATGGTTTCAGGATGCATGCAGGGTCTATGCAATGTGGATTGGCTCCCACAGATTTTCTCCTGTTTTCACAGAAAACAATTTGACATGTCACACTAGGAAAATATTAAAATGACTGAAAGGCAAAGTTGAGTCATCTGCTTTGATTCAAGGGTCCTGCTTTTGTACATGTACTCATTTACTCATGGTTCACTGCAACACTTGAATACGGCAGTTATTGATATCATTAGTAACATTTGTGCTTTTGAAAAACTGAATTGTGAAAAAGCATATACAAAACTGAACAAAACTGTGTAATGACACCATTATTAGAATTATTTGAAGTTTTATTTTAGTATTCTGTATTTTGATTGGTCAAAAATAAACAATTTGACTAATAATACTGGTTATCTGGTTTGTTTTCTCTTTATGTGTCATACAAAACTTTATTTTAAAACCATAATGTAAGAAAGTACTAAAAGGTTGGTGTTTTACGTGCCATCTCCTGTTTCTTAAAAATTACATAATCTGTCATTAGCAGCTCGGTGTTGTTTTGCACAGTTGCAGGTGTAAAACTATAATGTAGTGACAATTATTTTTGTAAGAAATAAATATGAAAACAGATATGCAGCCAAATGCAACGCCAGTCCGAACCAGAATATCACTGACTGACCTTACATGAACACTGACTTTTTTTTTTTGTTTTGTTTTGTTTTTATGTTTACGGTGCTGCTGTCTAAAAGGCATTTACTGACAGTCCCTAACAATTTCCTGAGCGTCATCAATGGTTCCATTTTATTCCGTTCTGGGAAACTTTCTTTAAAATTGTTCTCATAATGAGTGTTTTTGACTGTAAGGTAGGCATTGTAGCAGAAGAAGATTTCTAAAATATAAACATGTTTATTGTTAATTGATTTGATAATAGTGTTGGCTTTTGTCTGTTATCTTCATGTTTATCTGTTATGTATGTGTTTGTTTGTGACATGACCGACAGTAGTAGGGCAAGTAGTGAGCACTCAGAGTTGAATGATGGTGTGTCAAGAAGAGCAAAGTGTATCTGTTCAATAAAAAGGATTTTACTACGTTTACCTCCCTCTCCCAGTTATTTAAAATCCTGCACTACTGCATTTGTGTCACAAGTCAATTCAGAAACATAAATAACAAAATATGCATCTTATATTTTAAGTGAAATACATTTAATGCATTTTACTCATTGTAAAAATAGACCAATATGTATAATGCATAACCCACAGTGCGTGTGCCACTAATGTACTGACATACCGCGAAGGCAGCGAAATCGTGTGTGCCCTGTGTTTTGCCTGCCAGGTTAACCTGTTTTTGCGGCTGTATGTCGGTCTTTTGAACACTATTATCCAAATTGTAGTTAATAGACCGCAAGAATTCCGTTGTTTCTTTATCTTACGTTTTTGTACTGGGTAATCGAGGCGCCAAAGACGGTTACGACGGTCTGACAAACATATCCAGGGACTAAATATTCTCTGCAACTGTCACTTTCGCGCGGGACTTGCAATATGCGCATGCGTTGTACATTGAGTTGAGCGCGCGGGACCACACAAGGAAGAAGCCTGTTGAAGTGTGTGGTGCAGGAGATCTCGCTGCATAGTGTCAGTAACATTTCATATAAGCTTTTATTACGTTAAACACGAGGAGTCAACATGTGGAATCAGGGTGAGTTTCATATTTACACCGTTGTGTCTGTAAACCGTTCCGGAGCGTTTGTTGACATTATCTGGTTGCAGGCTAACGCTAGCTTGACAACTAACTAGCTTGACTTCTTTGTTGTTGTTGTTGTGTGTTGGACGTTAGTAAGAAAAATAAAACGTGGTTTGTCTATATTTCAGCTGTCACTTCCCTTTCTTACCTTTTTCAGGAGGATACACTGAGTCAGGAATGGGTGGAGGGTACACTCAATCTCCAGGAGGCTTTGCATCGCCTTCCTTGTCCCAGGGAGGAGAGAAGAAAGGGGTCAGTACTGACACAATCTGCAACGGCTCCTTAATTAGCTAAATGCTTTAAACAGACTTTCAGGTAGCAGTGCAATGTGGTGAACATCTTTCAAAACAACAACAATGTCATCCAGTTAAATTGCACTCATAAATAACTTATGTAACATCACCCCCTCGTGTTATCTGTAGTGATGGAAACACTCACTGACTGACAATGGTGAGACATAACAGTCAATCTGTGTGTGTATGTAATTTTTTCAGAGAACCCGTGCCAACCAAATAATCCCCTGCACAGTGTCCCAGCTGATGTCTGCTTCACAGGCTGATGAGGCCTTCAGAGTAGGAGATGTGGAAGTTTCCCAGGTAAGAGAATTAAAAGTAGGGAGATGCATGGTGGCACAACTTGCTGTTGAACGTAAAATAAGAAATGTCTAATCATGCAAGTACACCACAGCTATGAATAAATGTAGTTGAGAAGATTTTTGACACGATTTGATGTCTTAAAATTGACTTTAATTTTCCAATAAACAGTCTGAAACACAAATATATTTATAAGAGTGCAAAGGCATGGCATGCTGCAAATCCCAATAAGAAAGCAGGTGTTGGTAAATATTTTGCATTTTTGTTTTGTTTCTGGTATGACTGAATAAAATAATGGGGGAGACAATTAACAAGGAAAAGTAACAATATTCTTCTTTTAGTTTTGAAAACTTCATTTAAAAAAAACTAGCAAATTACACGTAATGCATGAAATCCACTGAAGTAAAAATGTCTGTAACTTCCTGGAAAAAAAGTGAATACTGTTTGTTTTCATGCCCTAAGAAGAGTGAAAACAGAGAAGAGAAAAATCTTTTCTCAGGCTTTCATAATTCATGCATGAAAGAGTTAATTTATTCAGCTTAAAAAAAGCATGCCATTTTCCTTTCTGTGAATGTGCATGATAATACTTAAAATATCATTTTCAAGTTGTTGATTTTTTTTTTTTTTTTTTTGGTCATTTCATGATACATGGTACATGACAGAAACAAAATTAGTTATTCAGGTCATGGTTAGAGAGAAGACCTAAAGAGACAACAACAATAATAAAATAGATTATGTACAATATGAATAAGACAACTAAAAATTGCACACACCTCTTAGCACCAAAGATCTTTAATGGTTCATTGGAGAAAACTTAACTGTGAGTAAAAACACAAGTGATCATACATACAGCACATGTCTATAATAAATATGTATTCCTGGTTGTGTTATTTGAGAGTTCATTATAGCTCATGGTCTGTGCCATAGGTCACGATTGTGGGCATCATCAGAAGCACAGACAAATCCATGACCAACATCCAGTACAAGGTCGACGACATGACAGGTGCTCCTATGGACGTGAAGCAGTGGGTAGATACAGAGGTAAGTTAATCATTTACAGCAATCAACTGCTCTACTTCAGCTCGGTCTCATTGGCAAAGAATCATGAACCATTTATCATGTTATAAATAAAACCCTTTTGCACATAGGGCCACACTGTTGGTTTCCTGTTTGACTGAGGCCGGTCAACCATAGACTCATTCTGTCATGTGAAATGATAGTTATGAGAACAATATTACTCACCATCTCTAGCCAACAATAAATTTCACAAAATGTTATTATTGTTCAGAAACAAAGGTTTGGTTCACAGGCACAACATTAAGATCACAAATACAACAATCAAGACAGGAACATAGACGTTTAAAAAAACATAAACTTAACAATAAACGATTATGCCAACACAAGCACACATTAAAAACAAAAGATCGAGGCAGAATGTAGTATTTAAAGAGTTATGTAATAATCCCACAGTTTTGCTGTATTTCATAACTGACTTTATTATTTGTTGTTCATAAATTGAGTTTTTTTGTGTGTGTGTGTGTGTGAACTCTGTGTTTTTTATTTGTATAGGACCCAGGTGTAGACAGCAGCGTCCTGCCCCCCGGTACATACGTCAAAGTGTCTGGCAACATGCGGTCATTTCAGGTGAGTTCATGTGAAGAGGAACTTATATTTAAGGTCTTTTTCACAGCTAAATGACTCTGAGTGTGTGTCTGTTTGTGTTCCTTTCTCAGAACCACAGGTCTGTTGTAGCGTTCAGCGTCAGGCCCCTGGAGGACATGAATGAAATCACCTCACACATGCTGGAAGTTGTTCAAGCACACATGGCGCTCAGCAAAACTCAGACCACGGTGAGAAACTTGCTACTTCAAATGTCAAAATGGGGAAGTTAAGATCAGTTCTTGTGATTACCACCTGTTTGAGAGGTGATGCAGACAAAGATAAGAAGAGGACTGCGAGACCTGCCAGTCAATCTGTGTTGTGCTGTCAAGCTGAAACGTCTGTGTAGTTTGCTGTCTGCAGACACCCACTCTAACGAAGCTTAGAAAAGATATTATCTGTCTGCTAAAGCTGGACTGCCTTTTTCTGAACAGTGAAACATTTTTTTATGAGAACCTTTTGTTTTAATGACTTGAATCACAACATCCTCAGCATGTTAAAGGTTCTAAATGACGTCTGTTCTTATTAAAAGACCTCACAAGATGTTTGTTTTTATATGCATTACAGTTCAATATACTTGTCTACTTCCTACAACCTACATGTGTCTGTACGCGTTATCTCTGTGATGACACTCAAGAGCTGATGAAACATCAATGTGTGATTTAAAAGAATTGACTCATTTCTTTTTCTCTGACATTTCCCTATAAATGACGCAGTCAGTCTTGCTATTGTCACGTATATGAGTGTTTGAGGCTATTTGAGAAAGAACATTTGTCAATTAACAGCTTTGTTTCTCTTTCAGTCTGGTGGAGGAATGAACACCAGCATCACCCCCATGTCACGGCCAGCCACAGGAGGCATGGGAGGAGGGAGCTATGCAGGCGCTAATGACATGGCTAATAATGGGTTAAGTGCAAATCAGAATCAGGTGAGTAACTAAGAAAAAAATCACACAGTAATCCCTTGAAATAAAAATCTCTGAATGTTTAACTACCAACAGAGATCTGTTAGGAGCAGGGTACTAAAGCATGGTTTTTAAAAAAAAAAATGCTTTATACAAATTGTTGTGGACAAGAAGTTCAGAAGATAGAAAAACTGTTGAGTTGTCAAACCAAAACTGATATTTGATTTCATGAAGTTCTCTCACAGAGTACTAATTATAGTGTTCTTCCTGTCACTTCGTCCTGTAAATATCAATTGCATAAATAACTTACTCAGAAACACAAGTAATGGTTTCAGAAAGAGAAGCTGCAACACTGCAAATAAAGTTGTCCATGTTTTTCATGTTTTTCTTACAAGGTGCTGAGTTTGATAAGAAGCTGCCCAGACCCATCGGGTATCAGCATCCAAGACCTGAAGCAGAGACTCAGCGGCATTAATCTGGCAGTCATCAAGTAAGAGAGAAGTTCTGCTTTAAGTCTCACATAAATATATCGATATTAAAAAAAAACATCAGTCACTGCCTTACAACCACAGAGATCCTCTGTGAGCAGTGACTTTTAATGCTGTGCTGTTTATGCATATTTGTTTTCATATTCTGAACATAGTCCTGAACTGTTTAATCTTAAACTAAGAACATGTTAATAAAGGCATGTGTGTAAGTTGGGCTACTTTATCTGTATAAAATAACTTATTAGAGTGATCTCCTACAAAGAACTTGTAAAGAGCACGTTTACAAAATGACTAGTCCTCAGAGCACTAGCTTGAACTGTCAAATACAGCTAAACTCCTTTTTAGGAAGCATTTGCTCGGGTTAAAGACTAAAGGGGAAAACTTATAATTGGTGTAATTAGGTTAGTCCAAAAACCCTCAGCTTCTGAAAACAGACGTACAGCTTTTTTAATCACTATTTTCTCTATATGTTTCTCACAATACTCATAAGTTTCCCTTCTGTGTTCGAACAGGCAGGCAGTGGATTTCCTGAGTAACGAAGGACACATCTTTTCCACCATTGATGAAGACCACTACAAATCAACAGACAACGATGACTAGACACCCTCACCCGGTGTAACCTGACTAAAGTCATTAGTTTATAGTTTATAACTGAACGATCAAGTAACTCACAGCTGCTCTCACCACTTTAAGTCCACGGGGGTCCTTATTCTGTGAAGGTTCAGTGGGTGGTGAACAACTCATGGTTTATGTTTGGTTTTACACATCCTGTATTCCTGAGGCTGCTTCTGCTATTTTGCAAGTGCCACAAGCGTTTGTGTTGAAGACGTTGCTGCTGTTGTTGTTAGCGGTTAATACGATCTTTCGGTGTGTGTCTCTTTAAAGCCTTTTGTAATTTTAAAGAATTGGAACATAAATACTTTGTCTATGTAACTTACTTTTGGCAAAATAAAAGATTGTAGACAAAAAAATGCATTTTCACCTTTACCTGAAACTCTTGTTTTACAGTTCATTAAATAAGTAATAAAAAAGTTCTTCAAAAGAAACTGTTTCCTGTACACCAGGATGGGAAATGATCAATGATCCCTTTCACTTGTCTACATTTTGTTGCAAAAAAAACCCCAGAAATTAAATTGCTTTTCTCATATACTCAATAGTGACAAATACTTGATTTGTATGTGTATTTATGGGTTCAGCTGTAACTTAATTTGTATTTTGTGGATCACTGGGCAGGATATACAAATAGGTCAACACTTTCTGTGAGATCAAAGCCTCACACTGATGTCAAGTTTAGGCAAAAATGTGGAAAAAATCAAATCACTCTGAGTGCATTCTGACAAACCACTTTATGATAGAACATAGACAAAATTCAAGATGACAACATAAGCTACACACAATCACTACTTCAGAAATGGAGATGATGCTGAATGGAGAAGGTATTAGTTAATAACAAAGCATATTTTCAGTGTTTGGTGAAAATGTTGATTCCACAGTTTATAAGTTATTTCACTGAACAAAAACATAACTAGTTGTTATACAATATGTATCACAAGTTTGTTCATACAAATAATAGTTTGATGTGGTTGGGGGGAGAACTTCAGCTACTGACGCTGCACACATGCAATTCTGTGGTTAAGTCACACCTCCCACCGACGGCTGAATAAAGCCTTTTCTGTTTAGTTTGCATATATGAGGTGGGACGCTCACACATACATTCAACGTCTGAACAACCAAATGCAGCCCAGACCCTCTTCTGTGAAACCATAAATGTGCATTCAGGCTGTTGTTTGTGGTGTTGTATTAGATTATCATTAGACTACAATCTGCTATTCAGTAGGATGTTGGTGTTGCTTTGTACCAGGATTTATAGTAACTATCTGCTTAGTATTGCACAATAAAAGATGTAAAAACTGCATACAAAACTACAACCTGCAGCCCACTGAAACGCGGTTCTGCTGAATCTGCACAAAAAGTGTTGAGGAGAGTTTGTATGTGGCAGAGCTACAGCCACTTTAACCTATCAATAGTTTGAGTGGAGGCATAAAGTGAGAATAATAAGGAAACTTATCCAACCACATGAAAAGAAGAAGTGTTAACAAAGCTGGAGACTGCTGTCAGATCATTAAATATTTGCTATGACTGAACTATATCATGTTGTTCTCATTTAGCTTTAGATCTCATCTCATGGATCATTACACTAGTACTCTGTCAGGAATTTACAGTGGTATAATTTAATACTAACTTTAAGTATTCATAACATTACACATATTAACCTTAGCATTAAATCTCATGATGAGGTCCAACACAGAAACATTTAGGATTCAATGGTTCACAATGTGACACTAGTATACTAAAATGTTTCACATCAGGAGTGCTAACAAACTGTAATCCCTTATATTATTTCTTACAACCGATGTTTGATGTATTCACTGTTGCCGTAGAACATAATCTTTTAGTAGAACCTGACGTTCTCTTGTGCTGTCTTCATCATTTCTGCCAAAGTATCATCCACAGATTCATAGTCGTGGTCGCTGTCCATATCTGCTGCGACGTCACACAGGGGCCCTGAGCAGGGAAAGAAATACTTATTAAATAGTAATTGTCCATATTTGCAGTATTCTTATACTTCTCTGAACTCTCTAACTCTCCTTTTATTACTTGGAGACTTTAGACTTTATTTGTCATTCAGACAGTACACAATACAGGGCAGATCCGAACGAGATTTCAATGCATTGGCTCAGGCCACAGGTTGTGTAGAAATCAGCAGAATCAATAAAACAGAGAATATAGATTGAAAATAAAAATATATGTATTGTATTGCAAGCATATTTAGTTATATATATTTACATGGACGTATTGTGTTTGTAACTAGTATTCAAGTATATATACTTGTTACAAACACTGAGCATATGCAGCATCTCTGCATCTCTGTTTCATTTCTCCTTCCTCTCGATCATGGCATTTTCCCTTCACCTTTTGGTGGTGCCACTCGGAATTACTACAAACAGATGTGATTTATCAGAACTAGCAGGAGACAGTAAACTCCACTTTAGTGAGAGGTGGTGTTTTACTGTAAGATTATTTTGCAAAAACTGTGTAATAATCCATAGCTGAATATGGTTCCCAGCAGAGGGACTACCTGCCCTTTATTAAAAATATTAATATTTATAATCAATTTTTAAATATTTCAATCTTCAAGTGGAACATATTGGCTTGTAGCTGAGTGTCACATACCAGACAGAGATGCATTGTTTAGATACTGAGAGAGTATGTAGTGGAAAAACATCAGAATTGTCCATGACTGTACCCTCACCTTGTTTCTTTGCAGCCTCCATTTTTACATAAGTGTTTGGCAGAGCCATGCTTTTCGTTATTTCAGCCCCCGAGTGTTTTCGTGGCACAATTGGTGGGGCTTCATCACCTAAATCGTCCTGCACAAAAAGAGGAAGTCAGAGATATCTGTTTTATTACATGCATGACTTCTTTACCACCGCAAAAATGTGGAAGCCTCAGTGTGATATTTTTTGCCCGGTTTAATATTTCCTGAAATTCAGATCATGAGAAAATGACGCTGTGGTGTGGTTTACAGAGAAACCTAAGAAACAAGACAGGGTAAAAAAAGAAAAAAGTACAGCTGAACCAAAATAGACTTTAACTTGCGTGCACAAAAAACTGTACTTACTGGAGGAGGCGGAGCTGGCGGCCTTCTTTTGTTATTTAAAGTCAAATCACTGAACTGCTTGGTTGGGACACTTTTGTCTGTTCGATCTTTGGATTTCTTTGATGATTTCTTGGATTTTGCTGATTTTTTGGGAGGTGCTGAAGATGACAGGATTCGCTTTGGTGGCCGAGGTGGAGGAGCTGCTTCTGAGTTACCCTGTTTGCGAAATTCATAAAAGAACATCTCAGTAACTTCACTAACTCTGTCCACGCTGCACTTGGGAGGTTGATCCGTGGGCCACGGCAGGGGGGTCATGGTGAAATAGACAGACATAGAGAGCCACTGGGCTGGGATCTCGAAACAGTAGTCTGGTTTGTGTAGAAAGCTTGCCTGGATGGTGGGCTCCAACATAGCCCCCTCTATTGTGAGACCAGGAAGCCCAACCAGTGGGTCGGTCTTGAGGTCTGCATCACGGCTCACCACTTTAACATCAAGTGGCAAACAGAAGTCCTTACCCAAGTCCCTGAGTTTGTACTTCTTGTTATCACTGAGTACCTCCACAAAGTGACCCTGCATGTAGAGAGGCAGCAAAATCTCCTCTTTCTCATCTTCCTGCTTGACCACCTCTTCATCACCCTCCTCCTCCTCATCGTCCACATCATCTGGCTCTTGAAGACGCTGACACACAAGAGCCTCGACCGACTGCTTCTGCCCCGTGCTGCTTTCGCAAGGCAACTCCATTCTGTCGCAGCGCACAACCTGCAGCTGCTCCCCCACGCTGAGGGCAGGCATCCCCTCCTCCTCAACTTCCTCACAGTTCCTTGTCACGCTGACCTTCAGACCTGGTACCTGGGTTGAAGCGACATACAGTTCGTATACTGATTTAAAGTCTCTTGGCCGTCTCCGAAATCGTCCACCATACTGCTGAGATACCAGGAAGTACTGCTGTGCCTTCCGGCTCTTCAAACTGGATAACAGAACCAAGGCAGAGAGTCCTTTCTTGTGAAAAACTAGACGCTCATTCTTGCTAAGTTCTGGCAGCCAGCTGCACTTGAACATAGAGCGGCTCGCTGGGGCTTCTAATATCTCCACCACCACGGGGAATGATTCATCTGGCTGAGAAAGGACCTCTGTCAGACTGAGCGGGGTCACAAAATTTTCATTACACAGGTCAGTGACATCGACAACATCCACCTCTAGGCTGGACGGGAACTTCAACACATTCTTCCTCACTGTAGAAAAACAAGACAGAATGCAAGTCAAACCGGAGTACAGTGAGTTTTATCAGTGATAGATGGAGTTATTAGAAGTAGAAGTACTAATACTGTGTAAATGATTAATCTACTCTGAATGTAGACTGTTAACTACAGAGTTATGATCAGCAAAGTGTAAAAACTGTAGGTTGTTCTCACTGTTCATGATGCCTTGGACTTGATAAACCGGACTGAGGACAAGGGGCTGCTGACACTTGGTGGTGTTGATGAAGCGAAACCTTCGACTTCGCAGGCTCAGCGAGGACATGATCTCCTGCAGAGTGAAGCACTCTTCACTCTCACACTCATAAAACTCTCCTTGAGAAGAAAGAGGGATGCATACTTCAGCTGAAGCTTCTTGTTGTCCCTGAACTCGGCAGCGCACTTGATCCTCTTCACCCTCATGATGATCAATGGAGAGCACAGTCAAAGCTCTCCCGGCGCCCAGTGTGAAATTGCCGAAAGTCATCTTGGAGCTACTGGTGAAAGCGAAGGGAAGACATGACTCTAGGCCGATGGGCCTCAGCCTCATCATCTCCTCTAACGTATTGTACGGCATCTTCTCTGGAACAACTTTGAACAAGCCTGCGAACACAAGCTAGAGTCAGTGAACAGCTACAAAACAGATTTAGCAATTCTCCCAAGAATACGTCTCTATCTCAGACCGACCTGTGTGGTTGATAGGCAGCTCAAATTTCTCATTTTTGCTGATGTCTTCACAGGAAACTGATAAGAGTTCAATCCCAATGACCTTTATTAGATCTCCAGTAGAAAAGCACACTTCACTCCCTGAAAGTTCATATATAGAACCTGAAAGGATCCAAGAAAGAAACAAAAAACATCAACATTTACCTTTAGTTTATTTTATTTTAATTATTTTTACTAGAATACAGTTGTACATACTCAAACACAAAAGATCTCAAATAGTCCGTCACGAACAATACATACTTTTCAGCTACAACACACTCTTAATGTGTTCCTTTGGCCCCACTAACATCTGATTTAGGATTTACAAAGACAGGAACAGAAAGACAATAAAGAAACGCCACAATTCATAACGATCTAATCTTCTCAAATACTCTGTATTATCTTTCGATTTCTTATCATCCACAATCACACACTTTCATTTCTCAGTGAATAAAACACTAAAAGGCCTACCTTGGAAATATACTCCGGAGCAAACTTGGATAATTTTTGGCAAACAGGTGTCATCCAATGATGCAACAAACTCTTGAAGAGGCAAAGCTGTCGTGCCTGCCATCGCTGTTGCCTCAGTGTGCTGCACACAACAATGAAGGCAGGCAGCAAAAGGCAAGTGCAGCACGAAAGGGGATGCTTTCTCAGTTAAAAACCACAGCAGCAAATGAGGAAGTTACAGGAGGTGTTTGCACAACTTTTGCATTCATAGGCAGAGGCAAAGTGATAGGACATGATATGAGGTTTGGTTTAATCATGAAGATGCGCGGGTTATTGTTCTATTGTCATTTGATTGCAGCATAAACCAGTGTCACTAGAAGACTCTTTTGAATTTGAACTTGTTTAAATGTGTAAGATGTGTGTCTTTTTGAAAAGAAATGTGTCTAATCTGTGTGTGAGCGTGAGCGAGAAGAAGATAACCTGGGAACTACAATCATTGCAGCATGGGACAACTGTGTGGCCAGATTGTATAAATAAAATCTCCATCAGTCAATCACACAGTATGGTTGCCAAAATACACTATAGTTAGTAGAAATGACAGACACGTTTCACTCATGAGAAAAAAGTAAACAATAATAATGACAATAAAAATACACACACACACACACACACACACACGTATATATGACATCATTTGAGTTAATACCGTCATTCTCTCCCAATATATTCTTCACCTAGTGCTATTCATTCAAAGCCTATGACAAATCTAAACACAGGAAACTCTGTGTCTGTAGTGACAACCTACCTCATACCTAATGTAGGAGAAGGTAACACCCTCATTTCCTCCTGCTGCAAGGAGGGACTAAGCTTCCTCCCACCTCTGTGACATGGCAAGGCAGCAACTTGCAGCATCTGACAAAAACCCACATTTTCCAAATGAGCTACAAACTGCCTCCAATAAAAGATGAGCTTGGTCGTTTGCCCCCCACCCACAACTGTAACACTTTATTGGGTGTAAAACCCTTATGACAAATTTAAGGCAATACATAAACAAATGTCAACCTCTGAGAAACCTGCAATGTTCAAGGATTCAACCATAGACTGTAGACTATATAGAAATATATATATATTAAATACGGTCTATGTCCTCAACCCACAAGGCTCAAGGCTATTTCGACTCAGAAACATGGAGTTTAGAGACCACTAGTGGTTCATGTGGCCAATTTAAAGTTCTTGTTCAGTGTAATTTTCTTTTCCTCATTTCAATTTTACCACGACTACAAAATAAATAGGATATTTTGGCTGTGTCCTGTTTTAAGCTAAGGACAAATCAAAAACACGAATCAGTAAATATGGGCAAGTATTACATAATTTGAATGTAATGTGTTTGGTGGGATTGAAGGACTACAACTCCCATTAATCAGAAGTGATGTTTACCCAGCATGCAGCTCGGCTTTCAGAGGCTGAAGCAAGATGGCGACTAAAATAAGCAAAGAGAGTGCACCTCCTTTTGATTGTCCGACATGGTGAGAAAATGCACACGCTGAGGTTGTAGCGCTATGTGTGTAATGTAGTATCAGATGGAAACGAGCCCGGCTGCGTTCACTCTTTTATAAATATCACTTTTACACAAGAGAGAAGCTGCTAATGACTCCAGCTAACGTTAGCGTCCCAGCAAGCTAGCAGGCTAAACCGTTAACGCTGGCATTCATTTACAAATGGCGATGGATGTTTTTTCTGCTAAAAGATGCTTCATTTGTTCAGTTTTCGGGATCCTAGTCTTGAACAGAATAAGTGATATAAGTAGAACTCGTGCCTAGATATTTCATGTTGGAAATATCCCCTTTCTTTTCTGTGACAGCATTACTCATGTAAAAGATGCCGACGTCGTTAAGTATTTCCAGGCGTAAAGAGGTGGAAATACTCGGCTTGTTGAATCAATCTTTAAGTGTGACAGCAGAAACAAACCTGGGATATTCATTTATATACAGCATTAATCAGCCATGCATGTAGGCCTCGTAATGTGGACTGTTTAATGTTTAAAACGTTCACCAACTGTTTGGTTGCAGGGCAGGCAAGCCGCCTCCGGGGCTCCATCTGGACGTGATGAAGGGAGACAAACTCATAGAGGTAACAGGACCCCTGTAAATATTACTTAAAGATACAATGTTGTGGTAAAGCATGCAATGACTAAGAAGTTGAATGCACCAGATACGAGCCTGACAGTCTGCTTTGTCTCAGATGTGCTGCACACTGGGATTTTCTGTGGCTGCATGGCTTCAAATGGTGCAAGAGCATCGTCAGCCCTGAGATTTAAGCTTTTCAGTGGGAAGCAACACTGTTGAGTTATGGCTCAGAGGCACAGAGATACATCACAGGCCTTTGCACTGGTTGTTTTAATGACTGACTCACAGAAGCTGTCTCTCCTTATAGAAACTGATCATAGATGAAAAGAAGTACTATCTGTTTGGGAGGAACCCCGACTGGTGTGACTTTACCATCGACCATCAGTCGTGCTCACGCGTTCATGCTGCCCTTGTCTACCACAAACACCTGAAAAGGGTCTTCCTCATAGACCTCAACAGCAGTAAGATATCGCCTATAATCACACTTGTGTGCTAATTTTGTAAAAGGTTTGACGTACATTCTGATGAGGGCTAGATATGACCGAAAATTGACCGGCAAATAAAAACGTTACTAGCCAAACTTACAAGGAGGTAAGTACACATCAGACTGAAGTGGTCTATAGCATCAATTGTGTTAATATTTATCTATCTATCTATAGTTGTGTATTATTTCATTGATTCACATTGAGTACTGAGTACAGTAATTTACATTTATAGCAATAATGGAAGGTATTAGGAAAGGTCTAAGTGTTATTTAATTACATCAAATCACCAACCAGGTGTCTCTCTTAACATATGCAAACCTTTGATTGTTGCCATTTCAGCTCACGGTACTTTTCTTGGACACATCCGACTGGAGGCACACAAGCCCCAGCAGGTTCCCATAGACTCTACAATATCTTTTGGGGCCTCAACACGGACTTACACCATCAGAGAGAAACCCCAAACCCAAGGCAGCACGGGCACAGGAGACAGTAAGACTGGGGAGGATGAGGAGCTGAAAGGACTTCTTGGGCTTCCAGAGGAGGAGACCGAGCTTGAGGTACATTAGGTTTCTTGGTAACAGTAGGCTCATTTATTTATAAAGAATGATCTTTTCATATATTATAATAATGTCATTATGCTATGGGTTCACCTCTGTGTTTCAGCCTGTACTGTATGCACATAACACATGCTTTTCCTGTGATATCTGTGTCCTGCCAGAACCTGACAGAGTTTAACACAGCTCACAACAAGCGCATTTCCCTCCTGACCATCGAGGAAGGCAACCTGGAAATCCAGAGGCCTAAGAGGAAACGGAGGAACTCCAGAGTTACCTTCAATGAAGAAGACTCCATCATTAACCCAGGTACAAATCAAAAAGGAGGAGGAGACACTGAACTCAAAAATAAAACTCCTACTGTGAAACAGCTAAGTTATTTTTTCAGATAGTACCAAACTTGTTTTAGTCCTGTTGTAGATGTCATCCAGAATCTTCTGTGGATTTTACTAAGAAACAAACGAGTTTAGATGATTTGAGTTTTCACTTAAAATTTACTTTAAACCCAAATGTGCTCTTGTTTGACTCGTTTCCTGATTTATGGTCATGCACAAGGCTTCAACAGACAATTGTTTTTTTAAATACTTACAGAGGATATCGACCCCTCGGTTGGACGCTTTAGAAATATGGTGCAGACGGCTGTCATCCCCATCAAGGTAAGTTTGAAGGTGTGGTTTGGTTGATGTGACCTGCAGCAATATGTTGTTAACATTAGGGGCTAAGTGTATGACTTGTGGAGGTAATATTTTTGCCTTCCCCGCTATAGAAACGGAGATCAGAGGGCCAGAACACTCTGGGTCTTGATGACCTGACTTCAAAACGCATGCACTACAGCATGGGTGGTGGTCTCTATGGGGACTTGCCTCCCACCAGTCATGAGAACCAGCCAACAGGAGCTCCAGGAGGTGCTGCTATGCAGGGAGGGCTTCCTCTGCCCTTCCCCAACCCAGCACCAGAGGTAGACCTGGCACCAGAAGCTCCTCAGCCCCCTGTCACCCTCAACCCCACGCCTGTCACAGCCCCCTACCTCCCAGAGACCCACAACGAGCCACGCAAAAAGAAGTATGCCAAAGAAGCTTGGCCAGGAAAGAAACCCACCCCTTCACTACTCATCTAACCAGTTTTTCTAAGCTGCTGACTCTCAGGTTACCAGCAGATACATCAGGGACTGTGACCTGGCAGAGGTGGAGCCATTCACTTCTGATGTTTTTTTTTTTTCTCATTTGTTGTGTTACTCATTGTTATTACAAAAAGGCACCACACAATTTCCCTGTGGTCTGTCACAAGATAGATCAGTAAGTCAGCAGTCGATAAGTTCTCCACTAACAGGCTACATGGACATGATGGGTCACTGAGTTATGTTTTTGACGGTTTTGATTTGATGTAAAAAAAATTGTTTTTTTTTCTACATGTTTTGACTTTTTTTCACTCCTTCAGAATGTTGTCAGTGCTGATAAACAAATGGCAAAAAGTACTTTTATACAAGATATTTTACTGTGAGAAGTCAGGAACGTCAGGAGACTGCAGGTGTGAATTGAATTTCTGTCAAAACACAGGGCTGCTTTTTATTTTGAAAACCTATTGATATAATGTGATCAAGTTTTTTACTCACTGCGAGATTTTTTATTCCATGTTATTAGACCAATATCAGATCAACTGAAGTGTCTTGCATTTTTCCAAAAAGCCACTAGATGGTGACTTGTGCACAAAGGTCAGAGAGTATTCAGTGAAGTTTGGCTGCAGGTACCATGTTTTTACAGCCTGTTGCACTAACCTTTAGCAGAATCTTTAGTAATATCACATGAAAGTGTTGCTGCGAGCTTCTAGTTATTCTTGTGCAGGTAAAAAGCCATTTGCCCTGTTCTAACTGTATACTCATCATATTCGTCCTTTGGCTTTTTCCGGTTTGAGTTTTAAATGGCTTGTTGCCCATTTTCCAAGCACAGATCTACTGTAAATACAACAGTTTTACAGTTTTCTATGTTTGGCATTTAATTGGATTCTAGCACAATAACAACTTTACTCCAAAATAAAAGGTTAGTGAAAACAGAAGTTTGGATTTAGACTGTTTTAATGGTCATGTAGCACGTTAGTACACGCAACAGCTGAGTTCATACGGTATCCTAATAAGGTTTTGTTTTCCTGAACCAACTTGAGACACTGTCTTTTTCTTTTCTTTTTTATTTAACACAGCAGCAAAATAATAAACGTAAGTCTCTGTGTCATACATGTAACCAACTGGTTGTAATTGGTTTATTCAGACTTTAACCCAAGTTTAAAGATCCCACTAAATAGTAATATTGTAATGCTTACTCTTTTTAAATGTGGACAGGAAGTTATCAGTAGCAAAGTTCGCCAGCAACACTCACACCGAAGATGCTGTGGTTTCAGTGTCAAAACTCGATGACAAGGCCACCACAACTTATTTTTTACTTCCTTTTGAAAGAAGTGGTTGTGTGGGACAGTTTCTGAAATATATACCCGGGCTTACTGTCAACAATCTCATAGTTATAATAAGAGACTGGATGACTGTAGAGATTAGACTTTAGGTCCGGTCTAATCTAGATCTAGAAGAGACAGGAAGTTCACAAGAGGAGTTCAAGTGACCATTTTATGGGATCTTTAAAGTGAAAGGTTGAATATTTAAAATCAAAAGACAGAGCAGATACTTCATTTTTACAAACTGTGCTGGTGACTCTGTCCTTGTGGGCGTGTGGATTTTGTATTGATATAACTGTAAATAAAAAAATAAATTACTTTTGACTCTTAAGCCTTTCTTATCCTTGATTCTTTGATTGTATGGAGTAGTGTTTCTAACCTGTCACACCCATTATGTCAGATCACTTTCTTTATAAATTTGAAGTGATTCCAACCTGTGTTGTAACATTGATGCACCAATCTCGATTGCTGTCAGTGAACTACTGGCACTGACTCATAAAGCTCTGTCGACTCCTCTGGATTCAGCTGCACCTCTTATTACCCAGACTTGATGGTCAAAGATCTACTTACTGAAGCATGAACACATGCTCTCATGCAGACCCGCAGGAGACTGGAGCACAAAAGGTGTAAACCAAAACTGGATTGGATAACAAATGTCCTCTGTCCATTTCTAGAGCAGCTCTTGCCTAATCTGTGGCAACAATAAACACTGTCCTAGTTTTTTTTTTTTTTTGAGATTGACCTTTACTGGAAAGCAGTCATCGCTTAGTTGGTCAAACATTTACAGTCTCTGATCTATCAGCCCTTTCTGCAGTTAAATAGAAACTAGATGACTGTAAATTAGTTTTCTGTCTGCAGGAACTTCTGCAGAATCAGCTCAGCATTATGTTGCATCCCAGACATTATTTTAACAATTTATATCACTTGAAACACTGTCCAGTATTAATATATTTCACACAATTAATTCACATTGCCTGCCTATTCTAAGCTTCAAATATCTCTGGCAGGAATCTTTCTTTCACTACTTAGCAAATTATAGACCTACAAAGCTGAGATGTATATTTTACCTCTTAAACATGTTATGCAATCGTGCAGTTAATTTTTATGACAACCCTGGTGATACATCGCTGTGTGTTCCTGCAAAAGCAGATGACCTTCAATGTATAATTTGTAAGTTACAGGTTTACTTGTCTTAAAATCAGGATGTGAAACCACTTGCTGCTCCCAATAAACTGAGAGACAGTTCATTCACTCTGCACAACATAAACACAAACATTTCCACTGACAATAAATCTCAGTAACTATGTGATTTCTCAGCATCCTCTTCACCCCCATCTCTTTTCGCCTTGTTCCAGATTTTCAGAATCTGCATCCTCCAGGAGAACACCCGGAAGTTGTTTGATGTCCTCTCTGATTATAATCTTTGTGCATGTTTACAGTCTAGAATTTTGTTATGTCACTGGAACTCCAGTGTGAGCTGCATTATAATGTTGGTGTACAACACATGCCCTGATATCAGGTACCTGTATTTCAGTTTTAAAATGATTAGATATAAACCTGATGAAAGTTCATTGAAATGCAAGTACTATGATTACTTACTAGCAAAGAGATCAGATCAAAACAAAGATAACCTAGTTTTTTTTAGAGCCTAATGTTTCAAATTATGCTCCCAAGACAACACTCCAGGGGTAAACATTGACCACATATCTCAGAAGTACTTTGACCAAGTTTGAATTAGTGACACAAAAGAATCCTTCACTCCATTGGTTGATGGGTATGAATTGTGTTACACTCACTAAATCATAGACAGACAGACAGAGACAGATAAATGTACTTTATTAATCCTAAGTTGGGAAATTCTTTTAAGTATAGCTTACTAACATTTATTATTCAGTTATAACAATGTAGCTTTCACACTGAGGGTCAACAGTCATGAACATGGAAAAGAGGACTGAAAATGGTACATGAACTGGGTTTAGCATTATTCAAGTTAGCGGTTAACCAATATTTTAAACAATATTTTAAAATGACCAACATAACAGTCAAATAAGTCAAATTTAAGACTTTTTAGGACTTTTTAAGACCATAGTGAATAAAATTTAAGACCCATTTCACATCCATACTGGCAAAAAAGTACAAAAGACATTAAGGAAAATCGTAGGTACAGAATTACATTCAAATAACTAACCCATGGGACTCCACTGCCTTAATGCCGAATGTTCCAAGTTTTAAAGTTTTCTTGAAGAAGTTGCAGTGTGCTTCATATGTTTCCATCCACCAGCTTCAACTGTACATTAAATTGTTTGTTCTGGAGACACAAACTGTTGAACTTGTGCTTAACCATCTTATACAAGTAATTCAGCTTTGCTGTGGGCTTTTCATAAAAAAACCCTTTAAAACCAAGTATATTGCCGGTGAAACAGAGTGAATACCATAAATCGATTTACCTTAATTCTTCGCCCATTTGCCCCAGTGACATGATTCCAGTTGATTCTGAAAGCCGACAAGTGGAGCGTTTCGTATATTACCGACATTACAGTATCTTACGGAAACTCCGCTTGTCGGCTTTCAGAATCAACTGGAATCACATCGCTAACACAAATGACCGAGGAATTACAGAAATTTCTGTCACCAGCTAAATGTTCGGGGTAAATGGGTTACGTTTTCTCTGTGGCTAAGCTCCACTGTAACCATACACTGTAGCCTGTAACACACCGCAGCGCGCACACAGCACATTAGCTGGTTGTGCTGGATGAATTCTGACCGGGCTGCATAGGTACATTAGTTCTGTTTTGTAGTTATGTTATAGTGCCCTAAAAAAATCAAAACATTTAAAAGCGACACTGAAGTTTATGCATTAAATAAAAGTAACATCAATGCATTTTTAAGACCTTTCAAAATCATATTTAAGACAATTTATGAGATTTTAGGTGAAGTTTAGACATTTTAAGACTTTTTAAGACCCTGCGGAAACCCTGATAACATTCGTTCACACCTCTCCACCACTGCTATCCTGTCTCCCCCAAAGGCTGACCCACTCTTTAAGACTGTCCAGTCTCTCTGCTCCTTCTCTGATGGAACAGATGAGGAGGTGGAAGACGTTATCAGGAAAATGAAGCCTACCACCTGTGCTCTAGACCCTATTCCATCAGCCCTGCTGAAAGTAAACATGTCTGCCATCTCTCCATTCATCACCAAGATCATAAACCACTCCCCCCTGACTGGCCATGTCCCATCTGCATTAAAACTGCTGTCATCAGGCTACTATTGAAAAAACCCACCCTGGATCCAGAGGCCTTCTCCAACTATAGGCCCATCTCAAACCTGCCATTCCTGTCTAAGGTTCTGGAAAAAACAGTTGCAGCACAACTGCAGGATCACCTCAAACACAACAACCTGTTTGAGAAGTTTCAGTCTGGCTTCCGCCCTGGCCATAGCACAGAAACAGCTTTGGTCAGGGTCACTGACGACCTCCTGCTGGCAGCAGATACTCATCCTCCTGCACCTAACAGCTGCTTTTGACTACAGCATCCTCCTTCACTGCCTGCAGTACACTATTGGACTATCCAAAACTGCACTTAGCTGGTTCATCTCCTATCCGACTGACAGAACTGAGCACGTCGCCCTGGTCACACAACCATAACGTCACCTGCGGTGTCCTTCAGGGCTCGGTGCTGGGCCCCATCCTGTTCACTCTCTATCTGCTCCCTCTGGGCAAAGTCATCAGCAAGCATGGGATATCCTACCATTGCTATGCTGATGACACACAGCTCTAAATATGGACAACCGCCACCTCTCCTGCCCCCCTGTCAACATATACACTGACCATCTGCCTAGAGGAGATAGAGACGTGGATGAAGCTCAACTTTCTTCAGCCAAACAGCTCCAAAACAGAAACCATCTTAATTGGCACACCATATCAGCTCTGCTCTTCCAACATCACCAGCATCACCTTCTCCGGTCAAACCATCCTCCTTACCACATCTTTCACCAACTTGGGTGTTAAAAAGAACCCTCAACTCACCTTCAGCACGGTGGTGCAGTGGTTAGCACTTGTGCCTCATAGCAAGAAGGTTCGGGGTTTGAATCTCAGCTCAGGCCTTTTTGTGTGGAGTTTGCATGTTCTCCCTGTGCATGCGTGGGTTTTCTCCGGGTACTCCGGGTACACCTTGTTAGGTGAATTGATCAAATTAAATTGACCATAGGTGTGAGTGTGAATGGTTGTTTGTCTCTGTGTTAGCCCTGCGATAGGCTGGCAACCTGTCCAGGGTGTACCCCGCCTCCTGCCCGACGACAGCTGGGATAGGCTCCAGCAGACCCCTGAGACCCAAGTGTGGAGAAGCAGGTCTAGAAAATGACTGACTGACTGACTGGACATTTATTCAGTCGCTCATTTCATCCTCTGTCTGAAACAGATTGTTTTGACCCCCGCTTTCCCCCTCCTCCCTTCTCAAAACTTACTTTCTTCTGATTGGCTAACATCAGGAGGACTGAGAGAAGGCAGCAGCCAACTCTCCAACAGGTGATTTCAATATACAGTCTAAGCTGTAAACAAAGTAACAACTTCAAACCTTCCAAACCAGTCTGAACATATCTGAGACCGAGTCCGATCCTGAATGTGACAGCACCAACATTCACCACAACAAAGACCACAGCAGGACGTCTGTGTTTGGTAAACATTTCACCCATTAGCAGCTGATTGTGGAGCATAACGGTGGATCCAGTATTTTAATCACAAGCCGCATGTAAAAAGTTTTCCATGTATATTAATCAATCTATGTGTGGGAAAAGCTGGAAAGTGGAAACTGTTCATGTCGGAAAATACCATAGCAAGTAAAATGCTAACCGCTGTACAGTATCTCTGTACACCAGTGGTTATTTACATGCTACTGTACATGAAATAAATAAATGGATTAGTATTGAAGAGAGGAGAATTGGAGAGCACGTTACCAAGACAACCGTGATCTTCTGAACAGCTGTGGAAAAATCCGTCATTTGTACGTCATTTATACTTTCAGCCTTAAAGGCAACTGCTGTTTTTTATGCATTAAAAATCCAATCTACATAAGACCCCTTGATTGTAAAGACTGTGTACACTATACTAAATCTGTGGTAACACCAGTGTGTTCACAAGCAGTGTGTTTAGTAGCAGAATGACATGTTTAGCCTCTCAGGAAACAAAGCAGGAGTAGGGCTGCCTGCAAACACCAGACAATGCCAAATGCCAGGAAGCAATTGAACAAGGTCTGCCAGGCGGCTGGATACAGTGCAGTCCCTCAGTGTTTGGACAGTGACGCATTCCCCACTGTTTTGGTTCTGCACTTTAACTTATTAGATTCATAACTGATCTGACTTTTAGCTCCAGGGGGGTTTATTTATCATGCACTAATTGGAATCCTCCTCCCACCCGAGTCTTACTAAAGGCCAAGGAAGCATAAAAAGTTCCTCATTTGAGAGATTTTATGGCTGAATACCGCACGGAAACAGTCAATCCATTCTCTTCATGCTAAATAATCACACTTCAATGGCAATAAACCAGTCTTATCTAAAGATGCGGTCAGATCTTCACCAAACCTCCACCCGATTCAAACCCTTTTTATAGACAGCAAACAGCCAGGTCTCATCCCAAAGCAAATCACTCTGCTTTTATGGTCGTCTTTGTGTTGGCATTCAATAAGCACGGACTAAAAAGGGACAAAGAGTGACCTCTGCTAGAGAAAAGAGAACCACACATCTCAGCCCGTGCTGCACAGATCCGGTGTTAAAGGTGGTGTGGGTAAAGGACAGCGACGCCGAAAGGAACCAGAAACCAGCTGTAGATACGAGTCATCAGAAAACACTGAAATGTGCCTTTTGGTATACATACAGTTAATATACTAATCAATTTAACCTGTTTATATGAGACAGGTAAATGTCCAGTTGTACTTTTATTACTACACGTCACACAGAAACAGACTTGCATCAAATATGTATCAAATATAGTTGATTTGTATCCTCGCTCTCTCTCATTTTCCAACATCTCTTGCACCCATCATCCGTCTCTAGTTGGTCTATCAAACTAGATTTTAAGTCAGTATGGTTTAAATATTTTCCTGTTACACTAAGGAAACATCAAACCCTGGATCTGACCCAGTTCATACTGATGGTATAAGAGTGGACACCTCACATCAGTTACCCATCACTACTTTATTTTCAACTTTTTGGGCTTTTATTGTGTATTTTACAAGTGTCAAAGTGTCCTAAAGGTGCCCTCTCCCAGGTGAATACCACTGCATATAGGAGAAATGACTGTACATAACATTTATGTGATATTTTACTGTGTTGTATCAACAGTTTGTATAAACTTGTAATCCATGCCTATTGGTTTCTGAACAGAAGAGAATTTAAAAAAATTAAAAATTTTCTATTTAAATGATCTAAATAATGGAAAATGTCTTGACTAACTAGTTCTGTGACACTTTAATGGTTATGAAAGCATATTAAATTATGAATATCAATACACTGTAAAAAGGTTCATGTAGATTTCACAGAGGGATGACAGAAACATTAATATGTTTTAATTTACAGTCATTTTAGTTCAGTTTTTTGCAGTATACCTACATTTTTTTTACTGTTTAGAAGTGTTAGAGTTTCAGTTAGAATTTCACTTCATTTACTTTTTATAAATATAGAAATAAACAACCCAGTTTCAGCAGAGTGCTGCAAAACATAATTTGTTTTATCCAAAATCCACACAATTAATCAAGCACATCTGTCCTTACAGTTTGCTTTTTAACTGTTGAACATTTGCTACACTGAAAAAACAGGCCTTAAAAAAAAACTTCAGCTTGTGGTTTTGTTGGATAAACATGATCCAAGAGTTAAAATATTAACGAGAAATCTTTGGTCACTGGACTGGGGGAAAAACAGTAATTACAGTATCACGGTAGCAACAGTAGTTTTTCACCAAATCCTTTGTTGTTTGCAGTACTATACAGTAAAATGACTTCTAGTATTTCAGTGTACATAGTATAGTAAAATACGGTTCAGATTACAAATTATTTTAGTGTAGGTGTGTAGGTCAGGTTCCTCCCCCATCAGAGTGGGTTGGGATTAGACTACATATGAAATCTTGCAGGAACCTGATCATACACAAGCCTCTCCATAAACTGATGACTGATGTATGTACAGCAATGCACCCAGCAGATTACATTAGGCTCCCTGTCCTTTGCCATATCTCCGCCTCTCCTCCCAGTACTGTCTGCTGGTATTGAATTAACCACATTCACCAGAAGGAGCTGCTGATACCTAACAACATTAACAGGATGCTATTTCAGCACTGATTTGGGCTTTAAATGCCACTGCTTATAATAAATACAGGAAGTGCGAGCAAGGGCGTCACGTGCTCGGAAGCTAGCCGCTACTGCTCAAGTGTTTCACATTTACTTCTACAAACTGGGGACAAGTCAAACCACACAAAGTGCAGCCATCAGTTTCTCTGCTTGACACAAACAGCAGTCCAAAGAGGAGTTTATTGGTTTAAAAATACATAGAAGTTAGATCTAAACATATGAGCCGTGGGGCAAATCCAATATTGAAACAGCATTAATTGAATTAGTCTCAGGCATTTCCTCCTCATGGTCTGTTTGGATCTGAAAACACCTGCACACTCACCATGGAAAAATGTCGTCTAGCCCAAGCCACACAAGTCATCCTGCGCACAATGAATGCACAGTCGCACAAAATGAGAAGATGCTCCGAAAACATTTGTATCATTTAATTAAATGATTTATGGCAACTTCTTCATGGGAAATTCCCAGTTATCTGCTGATGTCCTCTTTGAAGTTAGAATTGGTTATTAAGGTGGTTTGAGGGACTTTTTCATATAAATGAACATCAGGAAAGTCCTGAATTGGGCTATCAACACCAGGCAAATCTGTATTTCACAGGTAACCACAGTTTGAAATCTGGTTTCTGCTGCAACATTCCCACGCTGGGCCACCGATATGTAGAAACATGTCTGAGAAAAATGAGGGATTTTCCTGATTGATTGAAATACTGTGACATCATATGGGCTCATTAGAAATGTAAGCCTTCATAAAATCCTCCATGATGGGATAATGGTAGTAGTAATAGCCCTTTAATTTCATACCATACCATGAACTGTTGATTTATATCATAACCTAATGCATCTTCCAAAGTGTATTTTGGTTTTTTGCTTGGCGTTAGTGTCACAAAGTGGCTGAGTCTGGATTTAAGCGGTTTCTTTCTGCACAACTGCAGAACTCATACTTGGTGTGTGTGGCAGCAATGCTTTAAAATACACACCAGTTGCTCTTCTGGTAAAGTTGATGTTACCACAGTAACCACAGGTGTCACAAAACCAACCCGGACAGAAACAGGGTACAACTTCACTGAGCAGCCCACAGAAGACATCGCTAACCACTGAACCTTTGGCTCACGTGTGAATGTAGACTTTTAATAACAATGACTAAGCTTACAAGAAAAAGTTCAACCTTCTGTATTGTGATTGATAAATGTAAGAACTAATGTCTCTCTCTTTTCTTTTTTTTAGAAATGTTATTATAACTGCTTTTTAACAAACATATAAAACCTTATTAATGTACCCACTCTGAAAGATGAGCACAGTGGAAAGTTTTGTTTCCAAAATCGACATAATTTCAAAACAAACTGGAGAGAAAAAAAAGAGGAGGAAAAAATGTGCTACAATGAGAGAGACCATTGTTTCCAGCTGGTGTAGCCGGCCACATCCACATTTCAGGTTTCATAACTGGACACTCTCCATCCTGTAAGTCTGGAGCAGAAGGGCCCCTTCTGTGTGCCCGGCCCCTTTTACCACCACCAATAAGAAAACCATAATTATCCCTTAGTACGCCAGCCAGCTTACTACCGGCAGTACCATTCAGAGTGAAACCTCAACATCTGCAGCCGGCACAGTCGAGAGCTGTTTACACAGCTAAACAAAACCTAACACGGATCTCATGCAGAGCTACTGCAACAGAAACGGCTGACAGCTTCAGATCAGCGTGATGATGGTAATTTTCCAGGCTACCATAAAGCTCTGGCTGCTGACAGGCCATCTGCTGCATGTTTTCTACTATCTACTGACATAACAAGTGTTGTTTTAACTGGGTTCATGATTCATGGCGCACATGCACCCATAGCTGCACGCGCTGGTTTCACTGTCAATCAGCATCTTGTTTAAGTGTATGAAATTCCCACAAACATGAAAGGCTGGCGACTGAACCATCAATAAGGTTTAAAGAGTAGTGTATAAGCACATAGGGTGAAAACCAGCCGACAGAAAAACCCTTTGATGCCACTAAATTAAGGATTAAATATTCCCCATATGAAATTTCCAGGCATTAGACAGAAACATTTTCCATGATGGTCCTCACTAAACACATTGTCTATTATCGTTGGAAAGCACAGACAATGAAAGCCACACCAGGAATGGGCTCAGGTCACCATGTCCCAGTAATGGAAACGCAGGAAAGAGATTCTCCTGCTTTTTCTCGGACTAATTTTCCACGTACATAAAGTGCAGCACAACGACTCACTGCAGGATCTTTACAGGTAAAGAGTTACTCATGATTTTAAATGATTGAAACTATGATAAAAGTTGACTGAGGTCACAGTAAAATGCTTCAAATACAACTGAAGTTTCTGTTTGCATGCACATATAGTTTATTTTAGATGCTAAATATTGGCTTATGAATGTTTGTTCAACAAAGTGAGGCCTTGTTCCACATTAAAAGCAAATTAAGGTTAATGGGTCCTTGACAGCAGTGATTTACACACCACACTGACAATGGAATTACATAATATCTGTTATGCAATATCACAAGATGGGAGGTAAGCAGTGTGCAGATGTACTGTGTGTGTGGACTGTGTAGTTTGTTTTTTATTGGGTATTTCCCTATAAAATTATTCCTGTAATATACATGTGTACCCAGTTTGTCGTAATGCTTGTTGTTTCAGAATATCATTGTTTTGTAGTATCAGTGAATACTTGTGCTACTACATATTCAATTCTTCGGTACTAGGAGAAAGATTTCCTCACACCAACAGGAGTCGGACAGGATGCCGATGGTGTCTGGGTTCGAAGAGGTAGTACTGAAGATGCACTAAACACAGACATAAGACCACCAGTTCCCACACAGCTTTCAAATACTGGCTGATCTAATGTTCGAATACATGTGACGCATTAGTGTGACATTAAACTAAAGCTTTCAGATTGAGGGGGATTAGCATTCCCGGGATGCATCTATGTGCAGACTGTGACTTCATCCCCAGTGATATTTATTCTCCTGTTAGAATAGATCAAATGATGAGGCTGAGGTGCATCAACCTTAGTTTTGGTGTTCAGCAGGCAGTGGGACAGGATGGAGGAAGAATTAGGTCAACGTATCAATGTATCCTGGAGGTTGATACCAGAAATTACACAGAAGTAACAATAAAAAATATATAAATAAGGTGACCACAAAAGCACTCCTTGATTTCAAATAGTTACATCAAAACTTAAATATTACTACAATACTGTGGCTATAACCTAATAAAGGTTTGCACAGGCCTTAGTGGAGTATAACACCATCAGTGATTAGACCTCAAACATGCAGCACATACCAGGCAAACCAAGACTATGTCAGCACTGGAACTGCTTTGGAAAAATTGTGGAAAATATTTGAAAAGTAAGAAGAAGGATTTTAGTTGGTAACATTTTCCACCAAAGACAGTTTTACTTCGTAGTGACTGACAGAGCTCCAAACTTTTGAAGCCTTTGCACACAAGCAGGAATTTAGCAAAATGTTGTGGCATCAGCTTCATTCAAAATAATCAAGAAGTTCCCGTGTTTATATACGTCTGTACTGGTAGCTGGTATTCAGCTGCAGGTTTTCTGCCGTTTCATACACGTGTGACCTGATAAAACTTGTTCTTGGATTCTGTGGTCACCGCTGACTTGCCTGAACTTGCTTCCAGCTCATGCGTGTTCCGTTTTTTCAGAGTTGATACATTGTTTCATTGCAGCAGCTGCTGCAGGTATTTTCAAAGCTCAGACTTAAAAAAATTTTTCCAGTGCACAACTGTGTGAGTTTACCAGGGTTACATCCCAGTAGGCGAGAAGACTCTTACAAAATGCTTCCACCCTGTGGAACAATTATTCATGCAGTGCTTGTGGGTGAGAAGCCAGGAAGGATGCACTGGCTCATTATTAGTCAAAGCATCTGTTCACAAAGGGGTGGGATCGGAGTGGAGGAGGTGTAACTGGTATTATCTCCATAAAAATACATTTTAAAAAAGCTTTTTCTTATTGAATCCAGGAGAATTTTAATGGTGCTCTCAGCTTTGTGAATTAATGTTAAGCTCTAACTCAACTTCTGACCTTTTGTGCCAGAAGGTTGCTGGTCTTCTGTGTCTGTGCACAGATATTAAAAAGATGGAAACCGAGGAACTGCATCCCTGCAAGTGCACTAACATCATGAGGTCCTCTGAGAGGGACAAACAACAGGCATTTAACTGCATACCAGAAATGCTACTGATCCATTTAACACAAAAACAAATCATAGTAAACAGTGGAGTATGGGCACAGTGGATTAATTTAGCTTTAAGTATCCACTCCTTTGGTGGGGACATGACATGTAGGGAGGAGTCAGTCTGTCTGCAAAGGCTCCAACAGCTGCCTGGCTCTGGCCCAAACATAGAGGACCAATGAGTGTTGTCAAACACACCCTGTCTGTGCACACATACACACCATCCAGACAGATCCTCGTCCAGCCAAAGGTGCCATTAGAAGAGGGGCGAGGTGACGACGTGATACACTCCCATCTCTCAGAACACTACTGACAAGATGCCCCTTCATCCAAACCCTAAATACCTCAAACAATGCTCACAGTATATACAACTTTGCTTGGTCGTACAGTAGTTTAATGATTAGCACCCTTGCTTCACAGCATTTGCATGGGTTACAGATATATTAGACAGTAATATTCCTGTGGTTATCTCTTATCAACGCACAGGCTCCACATACACTGAGCTACAGCTGCTGGATGAGTCTAGTCAGGTTGTTTCAAATAGATGTGACACATGTAATAGCCGACTCCCTCAGCACAAGGTTGATGAAGCGCCGCTGTGCTGAGAAACATAATACACGCGTAACAGGGACAAAGAAACGCTGACTGCATGTGCTATAAGTGCTGCATGGCACGGCACAGTCTGCTAAGCCTTCAATTACAGCTGTGCAGCAACAGAGAGGTCAGACGGTGGGAGTGACGCAGAAGCAGCACAGAGGGATCTCATTACCTCAAATGCCTCCTGGGTGCTATGGATGACTGGAGTGGATGGAGGCTGAGGATTTAACTAATAGCATCCTTGTGTCTCCACCGAGTGTCTTCATTAGCACGCTCAAAATGTTTGTTCCTGCACCTTCTCCTACAACCGAGTTGAGCTGAGCTCCTGCCAATGGCACGCTGCTCTTTCAAGTCTCAACAGAGGCCGTGTGTGCGGCAGCCTCACAGTACGGGGCAGCGCTGGAGCTACATGTTTTGTAAAGAAGCCACCCCCTGTGTTTTGCCACTGCGAGCCAAGGAATGTGCAGGGAAGCATCGCTGTTGAGCCGCCACACAGTCAGGAATGTCTCCAGGCAGCAGCACCCGTCCCGGGGTTTCTGCGGCTGAGTGGGAAGAAGAGTTTTTTTGGCTGAGTTGTGCGAAGGCGAGGTCACTCCTACTGAGCATCTGTCTGCTGTGCAGGGTTTCTCCGAGGAACTGGCTTGATATGACTCGAGTTTCGCGGCAGCCCCTCCCAGCTATGAATCACTGTCTCATCCTGCGCTGTTCACAGACAAACTCTGCCAGGTGTGAAGAAGTGATCATGTGTCATTTTAAGGAGGATTGTGTCTGCATATTTAACAGGGACAGTCACTGGTAATGTTTTAAAAAGCCGACAAATGGATTGTTTTAAGATGCAGCTTGTGGAAAGAGGGATAAAGAGGGATTCCTTAAAAACAATAGAGTGTTCAACATAGCTCGAGCTATTATATATTTAACAGGACTTTTACTTGCTTCAAAGTATCTGACATGTTGAAGTAACTGGTAAATACTTAATCTGACACATTTTTTTAAGGAGCTACTTAATCAAAACACTAGAGGCCATAGTTCAACAATATAACTTCATTAGTTTAAAACATTGCTGTGATGTAAACTAAAGTTTGACCAGAAGAAAACAACTCCTAAACTGAAAGCCTGTCCATCTGCAGCTGAAAACCGCTTGTTAGCTAAAATACTGACATTAATTTTTAGATACTTTTGGGACATTTGTAAATGTCACCTCAAACTGAACAAACAGCAGATTTGTCGGGGACTATCTTCAGCTAACTAATGTTAACAGGACCATACTGGTGCTCATGGAAATGATTCAAAGTACCGTATTTTCCGGACTATTGAGCGCACCTGTCTATAAGCCGCTATTGAATTTATTCGAACAGTTTCAAGTGTTCCACTCTGACCAGGTCTGATGCGACGACGTATCCACAGCACGGAGCTTGCTAGCTTGTAAAAACCCAACGCGCTTCGTGCCCCCGATACATGAGAAACACCGGTGTTTCAAAGCGTCGGAAAAAAATAGCGGCTTATAGTCCAGAAAATATGGTAAACTACAGTCCCGTCATCACAGGAGAGAAGGAGCATGTGACCCACTGCAGCAGTGGCCCCGTTTAGACTCTGTTTTAAGATGTGTCTCAGGTGATCAGATCACAAGTGGGCAGCCATCTTTGTTTACACCTGTATTTAACATGCGTCTCCAAACAGGCCTGCTGACCACTTGTGTTCGGATGTCACTACGGTAACGTCAGGGTTCACGCAGTTATCATGCAACTCACCAGAAGAGTGGCAGCTTTGCAAACAGGGAGGACAGTTGGCTGCAACAGAGGAGAGGCTAAAATGATTCAAGGACTACAGTACATGTGCAGGTTATCCCAACTGTTTCAAGTGAGAGGACAAAATCATTTACAAATTGCAAGTGAGCGCATGGCAAGAAGGAGACTAAACGTGAGGAAAGCAGCGACTTTCGGTTCTGCATTGATGATGTAATTTCTGTTAGGTCCTCATCGGAGGTGTATCAGATGCTTACGCTACAAAAGACACATTTGTCCTTCCACATGTGGTGAGTGATTGGATCTCAATGTGTTCCGGTGGTCGTTCAAACTTGTTTAGCACTGTCCACTTGTGATCTGATCACCCTGGGATGCATCTTAAAACCAAGTGTAAACACCCCCATGTGGCTCATTGGAGGGTATGTGATTATTTTCTCTATAACACAGAGGAACAATGTATATCAGAATTGAGTAATTTGGTTTTTTTTTCAGTAGGATAAATGTATTAATGGTGTTTGGGACATTTGTTATTCAGAAAAATTATGAATGATTCAGCTCCTTTAATTAAATGTCTTTGATACTGTACATGATTTGTTTTTCATGCACCTCTAGATGTGTAAAGATGTGTGAACAATAAACTTCTGGTCAAAGATCATCGTCTACCTGCTTTTTACTTCACATCAAACATCTGAAAAAGCAGATTTTAGTGTCCTGAGAAGTTTGTCTGGGAGACGCTGGAATTTCCTAATTTACTAAAACCATCAAATCCTTTTTGATAATATTCCAAATCTTTTTAAATGATGCCCTCTCTCTCTCTCTCACACACACACACACACACACAGACATTATCTTGTTTCACACAGACTTCATCTGAAAGAGGAACACAGAGAGCTTTGTGTTCAGCGTACTGTCAGCTGTTAGCAATCATTCCTTTGAACTACATAACAGGCTGACTGATTTCACTATAGATGGGCTGCCACAGGTTCAGGATTACATTGTCACCTTAAAAAGGATGCAGACTTCAGCATATACTACATGCTGGGTTCATTTAACCCAGTAAAATGGGCTGTTTTCTTCCAACATTTTGTTGTATTTACTCAATATTTTTGCAGTTTTTACCAAAATTTTGTTACTTTTATCAAACATTGTGTTGTTTTCATCCAACACTTTAGAGTTTTTACTCAATATTTTGTTGTTTTTGCCCCAATATTTATAGTTTTACCCCAAAATTTCTTGTTTTTACCCTTGATTTTGTTGTTTTTGCCCCGATATTTATAGTTTTACCCCAAAATTTGTTGTTTTTACCCCTAATTTTGTTGTTTTTGCCCCAGTATTTATAGTTGTTACC
>OOFC01005630.1:59222-76613 GCA_900323345.1 Pseudochromis fuscus
AAATGGGCTGTTTTCTTCCAACATTTTGTTGTATTTACTCAATATTTTTGCAGTTTTTACCAAAATTTTGTTACTTTTATCAAACATTGTGTTGTTTTCATCCAACACTTTAGAGTTTTTACTCAATATTTTGTTGTTTTTACTGCAATATTTGTTTATACCCCAAATTTTGTTGTTTTTACCGAACATTTTGTTGCTTTTACCCAACATTTTTACCCCAAATTTTGCTGTTTTAAATAGCAAAATTTCTTGTTTTTACCCTTAATTGTGTTGTTTTTGCCCCAATATTTATAGTTTTACCCCAAAATTTCTTGTTTTTACCCTTGATTTTGTTGTTTTTGCCCCGATATTTATAGTTTTACCCCCAAATTTGTTGTTTTTACCCCTAATTTTGTTGTTTTTGCCCCAGTATTTATAGTTGTTACCCAAAATTTTGTTGTTTTTGCCCCAATTTTTAAGGTTTTTACCCCAAATTTTGTTGATTTTTCAACCCCAAATTTTGCTATTTTCATCTCACATGTTGTTTTTACCCAAAATGGTTTTTTTGGGTAAATTTTTTATTTTTTTTTAACCCAACTTTTGCTTGTTTTCACTCAGTGTTCTGTTGCTTTTAACTAGTATTTTATGCACCGGACAAAAACAGACCATGCTACCGGGTTAAATTAACCCAGCATGAAGCTAGTCCAATACTGACCCAGTTCTGAGCTAAACAATCCAGCATTTTTTAGCATGTAAGAATTTAAGTTTCAGAAGAAAAAAAAAAAAAAAAAAGCCAACAAGACAAACACATTTTCTAAAATTTCCTCTCTCCCACTCCGTGCTCTCTTCACCTCACTACTTTCCTCAGCGTTTCTCTCCTCATTTCCAAATCTGAATGCTTCTCGACCGTCAAACAAGCGCACAGGTTTTCAGAGAGCTCTCAAGTGAAGGCCAACCGTACCCTGCGACACACAGTCGACCGCACACCATCTCACTTCCTTGGCAACCGTGACTCATTTCCCTAACAACTGTGCAAGGACAGCTTCATAAAAAGAGGAACCTGCAGCCACTGCACAATTAGTCACAGATGGATGCTGTTATGAAAGCAACCACTGATTCTAAGTTATGTCAGGACAAACAGAAATGCTGTTTAGTATAGATAAGCACAGACGCAGAGATCAGGAGCAAACATTTATTATTGATTCATCGGCGCGTGGTTTCTGCCCAGGATGAGTAGTAATCGATATTTAAAGACTGTAAAAGTGAAATACATTTCTCATATATTGACCGCCGGCAGAAGAAGCCACAAAGGCATAACACGCATCATTACTGTTACAATAACCAGAAGACAGGATGGACAGGCGAACCAGAATTCATTAATGGAGTAGCATTGTTTTGAGTTTGTGACATCTGAGCCTAAAGCTTTGGGCTGCTCCACTGGACCCTGCATCCCCCATGGAAACAGCAGTGGCCTGTGTGACAGCTTCACAATGGGGGTAGTGAGCATGTGTGAGTGACAGAAACCAGATCTCTTAAAGGCAGTGTTCACATAATAAGGAAGTGATCGAATTTGAAAAAAAAAAAAAAAAATTCCTTGTAATAAAGTTGTCCAGTGAAACACAGATTATTCACAGTGTGATGGCCACAGCTACAACCAGGAAGTGTAACATTGTATATTTACAAGATTCCTTAAGCACATTTATTAGTTTATTTGTCAGCTGCACATCAAACATTTCAGTATATAATTAATTTTACTGTTTGAATGGTGTGGACACATGTTTACATTGTAATGTTATACACACGCAGTTTTCAAAAGGTGTGGCTGGGGGGAGGAGACCGTTTCAGTCCTGTGGCCCCACCCATCAGACTATACCATGTCGCATTTGTTTAGGGGAAACTATATTTAGGTTGAGTTCTTTGTGTGTTGAGTTTCAGTAACTTTTTTTCCCCTTTGTGTTTCATGTGGTTTGGCCAAGTGAGTATACGGTGTGTTCCCCTTTTGTATCATTATGTTGGGACAGTTAATTTGATTGGTTCATGTCTTGTTTTGTTGTATTTTAAGTATAGCTGGATAGTGTTGATCTCATTTATACAAACCTTGCAGTTAAGGCCATGGTTTGTATCATTTTTGTTACTTTGGGTAAATAAACTCCTATTTTTTAAATCTAAATTTGTGTCTTCCTCTTTGCCTCACTGCTTGGTCCCTGACACACAGAAACATCACTTACACCTCTGCCACCTCTCTGCAGTGCAGGCAGAGCTAATGAACTATGCTCATACTGCAAGAACAACAGTACTACACACTGGTACTACAGTATTTGCAGTTGATGGTATGGCATTGTTTAAAATCTACTCCTCAAGGAACTTATGTCGATTAATCTCTGCTCAGAATGCCATTTATTATCTTTTAGGGCCATTTTAAAGTCAACTTAAAACAGCATTTCCAGATTTTCTAACTTCTATATTGTGATATATTTTATTAAAACTTGCTCATATAAAACACTTGCACACAGACACTAGACTGCAATGACTTCACCGGAGCTTAAAACTCATTCAGTGTAACAAGGGCTTGAAGATGAATTTCAGATCGTAATTTATTCCAAACATTAGGTAACAAAACCCGAAATGTTTGTTAACACTGGCTAACATCAGTTATTTTCTACAGTGGTTTGTGGTTGATGATGTTAGATAGCTAGTTTTCATTTGACATCAACATGAATACTGGTGAGTTAGTTTACTACCATTAACTGACACTCTGGGTGATGAAAAAGCTCCTTTCTCTTTGTTTTGGTGGTATAATATGTACAAAGCATGAAGCATGTTGGCGTGGACTAAATGACACTTGTGCCAAGAAGCAATGAAGAAAAAAAGGTCATCAGAAGGATTTCTGTGCTCTCACTCACGCTTGAGGTCCGCATTGACATTTCTGATGACGATCAGTCTCCATATTTAATTACTA
The DNA here is from genome assembly GCA_900323345.1 of Pseudochromis fuscus. NCBI lineage: Eukaryota > Metazoa > Chordata > Actinopteri > Pseudochromidae > Pseudochromis > Pseudochromis fuscus. Next base: position 62,161 of record OOFC01005630.1, read on the forward strand.
CATTTGCACGTAACATGAGCTTTCAAACTGCCCGTCCCTTTCAACCAATCAGAGGCTAGTAAGCCTAAAGTGGTTGTCTCAGAGACGTAGCCTCTGGGACAGTCCATTACAATGAGCTAATCAGATAAAGCAAACAGGCCTCACTCAAATATAAGCAGGGACAATTGTGTCCTAAGATCTTGGTAGAGACATGTTACAACCAAGCCAGAGTGTTTTCTCACAAGTCGTGACATGTTACAAAGTGAGATCTGACATTTCTGACATTTTCCAAACTTTAGTTTCATTAGATGTATTCTGCTGTGTCCCAGCGAGAGAGGACAGAGTTTACTGGAGGACAGACTCTCCCCAAATGAAAGACTGCACCACAGTCCAACAAGGACGCTCCTGCAACTCAAACAGCAAAATCATACAACTGCTGCAGCAATCAGAAGGATCTGGAAACCTTCCTGCTGATACGTCCCCATTTGATGTGTACACACTAGAAAATGTTGTTTTGTTTTAACACAGAACCGGGTCAGTACTGGACTAACTACCTGCTGGGTAAACTTAACCAAAACAAGACGGGTCCTTCTTACTCAACATTTTATGGTTTTTAACCAGAATAATTGTTTAGCCAGCTTATTGTGGTTTTTACCAATATTTTTAATATGTTTAGCCAGGATTTTGTTGTTTTTACTTCAGACTTAGTAGTTATTTCACAGTATTATATTATATTTAGCCAGCATTTTGTTGTTTGTACTCCACATTTGAAAGTTTTTACCCAGTATTTTATTATGTTTAGCCATTGTTTGTGGTTTTTAACCAATATTTTTTGGCTTTCACTCAATACTTTATTATGTTTATCTAGCATATTGTTGATTTTTTCACATTTAGTAGGTTTTTCCAAGTACTTTAATATTTTTAGCTTGCATTTTGTGGGTTTTACCAATATTTTAGGGTTTTCACTCCACATTTAGTGTTTTTTCACCAGCATTTTGTTGTTTTTACCAGCATTATATCATTTTAACCCAATGCAGGGTAGAAATATCCCATCTTCCTGGGTTAAATTAACCCAGCATGTAGTTAGTCCAACACTGGCCCATTTCTGGGTTAAAATAAAGCAACATTTTTTTAGGGTGTAGGACTGTACCTTGGTGTGTGATGAACTTAGGCTGGGGATGATGCAGGTTACTGAGTTGTATTTGGAAGCAAAATAAACTAAATAATGATGATTTTCCAAATTTCTCTCTTCAAACTACACACACACACACACACATTAAACTTATTATTTAATCTATCTGGAGCAGTTTGACTTGCACAGCCCTCCTGCCATCCAGTTGCTTTAACAGCTTTTATCTTGGGTTCCCCACGCTCTATTCATTTGATAGGTCATCTACCAGGCTCCTCTCCTCAAACACAGAGCCAATCCTGGCAAATCACTCATTAACCAGCCAAGCACAATGAGTGGCTTGTTGAGGCAGCAAAGTGCCGCCAGCCTCCCCGTGGCATGGAAATACTACACATTTCTGAACAAACACACATAAAATAACAACACAAAACACCAAGCGGAGCCCTGTGCACCGACTAACTACCAACCAGCATCACACTGAGGCATCAGCTTCATGAAAACTTTAATATGCATGACAATTAATGTATTAACTCACTCACCAAACGCCTCAAAAACCCCTGAGAAATCCTCCAAATGGATAAAACCACAGTTACAAAGACTGTTGGTGCCTCAGAGTCGTTCACCTGCTGCACTGCACATTCCTCTTTCAGTTCAGGGCTCTTAATATCTTTCACAGGTAAGTTTTTCATTTCCAAAGTGAGTTCTGCAAACTCCGCGTCTCAATGGCACTTCTCCAGATGAGGCACCCTCATAAGCATTACATAATGTCCTTGAACCACAGCAAGCACAAAACCAAATGGGGAAAAAGAGAGAGAGAGAGAGAGAAAGAGAGACCGAGCGAGACACCCACACATCTGCGGCGTCCAACTCTCAACCGAGCGTTCGCAGGAGGCTCGTGCTGGCTGCAGGGGATTTCAACATTCAACACCATCAAGAAGTCAGACCCACAAGGTGATTTCACATGTGTCCACGTGACTTTAAACATCGTCAGGCAACACGTTATCTCCCGCTGGTGCATCTCGGGCTTTTTTTGGTCAAGATTTTGGTCAAGAAATCTGGATTTTTTGGTTATGAATAAATGATGATCCGCTCGCAGTGTGTACATACATTGAATTAGCTTTTATCACCCAACTGCTGAAGGCAGATTGTAATGAGTGTTTTCACAAAAGGCCTGTGGGCGGGGAAGGTGCCCAGGAAATGGAACAATTTAACAGATAAGGTGAAGAGGCATTTCTCTAATGGCACTCCAAAGCATCCCATCTCAGCTGCACCGATCCTCTCCAAACGGCAAAAGTAAAAAGGGCACGACCTTTTACAGCCTCTCGAGGGATACATTTGCGGTCTTGAACAAGTGTGACTGAAATTAGATGCTAGAAGATGACAACAAAACACACAATACAATTACAAAGTGATGGAAGAGAGTGGCTGCCAGTTAGCACACAACAACTTCTCATACTTGGATTTTAACACAGAAAGCTTTGTGTTCAGCATAAGGTGTGAACAAAAATGCTGCATAAAAAACAAATATTAATTAACATATTAGAAAATCTGAAGTATCACCATGGAAACAAACATTTCCAAACCACCTGGTGTAGCTTAATGCATGTGGGCTAACAGAGTGACACCATATCAAGATACAAGACAAAGATACAATGTCACATCTCTTCAGTGTTGCTCTCATCATGTGAATAATGTGAGTGAATATTTTATAGCCGGTTTTGTGTATCACCCTGCGGGCCGCAACACGCAGTCATGTGTAGCACATTTTTGTGATGGCAGGCCAGAGATGGGCGTCCTGGGCGTGCATGGAAACAGGGCGGGGGCGATTGTGACGACTAAAAAGCCTGGACGACCACATACAGTTTTCTTTTCGTCTTCAAAAGCACTGCTCTAAATCAATGTTGCTCGATCATAGACTGGATGTAGACATGGACGTAGCAAGCGTGACTGTTGCCATGTTGGTTGCTTGGACCCAGAAGCAACCATATTTGGATATGGAGAGGAGTGAGGAGGCGGGGTCTGACTCTTGAACCTGAGGACACTGCCCAATGCGAATCAGACTTAACATCAGTGCTGCTCTATTGGAGACCAGAGCTGTCGATCAAGCTAACCACGCCCCTAAACCTTCCTCTTTCTGAAGCCTAATATCAACTTAATGTTGACCAGATCACTAAGAAGAACAATTAACTTTAATGACACCAGAATGACTGAACTCAAATGGAGCCAGCCTCTAGTGGTCATCGGGGATACTGCACCTTTCTGCACTTCCATATTGACCTCATTCTTGAACCCCACTACTTCATCCATCTCTATATACTGTCTATGGGCTCAATATATAGTTGTAGCCAATGGTGAGACTCTGTAGGAGCCTTTATATAAAAGAGAAGTTGTCTGGAAATACCAAAGCTGCAAATACATCTGTTCAAATGCCAGGGGTGTTTCTTTTAATACACATTCTTGGATATATGAAGTGTCCACACCCAGTGGGTTTATGTTTTCCTGCTGCTTGTTTTGCTTTAAATCAATTTTCCATTTACTTATGTTTGGCAGCACTGACTTGAAGCCATGATCTCACAACAACCAAGCTCTTCAATCCCGTCTATATGTGTGTGTGAAACTAGTAACAGATGATTCTGTTTACTATTATCACCATATCATTTTTCTAACCACAGTTTTTTTATTTCCCTGCCTCACACGACAATGACACTCAGACACAGTAACAGTCATCTACTGTGCTACACAAGGAAATGCAAAGCAGCCGCGGGTCAAACTTTGTAGTGTCAGATGAGACACTTGTCAAATGTGTGAAAGAATGGCCACAGCTGTGGTCCCAGTAACACAGTGTAAATCCTGGGGATGTCACATGGTCACAGCCGCTGAGTTTTTACAGGAAACCGTAGAATCGGTATAGTGTAGAGTATAGTATCTAAGGACAGAACAGAGGTTAGTATTAGTACGTACAAGCGCTTTACATATGAAGTTTAAAATCAGCCACCAGGTTTGGAAAAATAGTCGCTGATTGTCAGGAGTACGGGAACAGCTCAGTGCACAGTGTTCGGTTCTTTGGTTTGGTACAAAACGTGACTCCAGCAATTACTGTCAGATATCCGTTTACGCCTCTGTACTCACATTATCGCATCAAATAATTCTGTAGTCCACGTTCCACCTAGAACGTTTTGGCGGTGCACCAATCACTGTCTCTCAGGTATAGCATGCTAGCAGGGTTAGCGTGTGAAAGTAAACACTGTTACAATTTTAACATTTAACGTTTATGTCTTACTTCACACAGCATTTTTTAACTGGCCTTCCTGCTTCATCACAACCTGCGACTTCACTGCACACACTCTATGGTAGGGGTGAGTTAGCATTGGACTATTGTCGCCAGACATGTTTCACCAGAGTGAGGCATCTCCCTTTCTTCCTATCTCTGCTGAGAGTCGCATTTACTTTTTGTATCAGTAGCAGCTGATATCAGCAGAAATGTTGAGTAAAAGATGTTTTTCAAAGCAGTATCCATCTTTTTTTTATTTATTAGTAATTAGCACATCATTGACAGAAACCTTGAGCAGAATTTAAAAGCTAATAGCTAAAAAGTATAAGGTAATGTAATAATTATGCAATTCAGCATCCAATACCTCCGACTGACTATCTATATAGTTGCTCGTTGCAGCCCTACTCTACAGGTCAATTTATTTTTCTACAAATGTACCAAACCAAGGTGTGTACCAAATCTACACCTACATCTTCACATTCACACCTACAAAAAATCTGAAGCTTCCAGTCGAACTTCAAGGAACCAAGATACAGTTTGATGTATCCTTTCTCTGTTTGGCTTCAACAACCTTGTAGTACAATTCATTTATCAATCTTCTAGAGTAGTTTTGTTTTTTACAAGGATATCAAATGACAGAAGTTACACCTTTAGATAAAAGTGTATTTAAATGATCTTGATCCAATTATGACTTTCAAAAGCAACTTGCTACTCGCTGTGAGATTAAAACTTGGGGCGACAAGTATTAAAAACCAATTGTTATGATATTATCAAGTTGCTAGCTTTAGCAGCATGACTTCACATGATGCGGCGTCTTGTCTTTCAATCCGTGGAGGGGCAACGGTAAGAAAAATAAGCGTTAAGCATGAAGAAAAATAAAAGCTGGCAGTTTAAACACAGAAACTGAGTCTCCTGCAGATTTGGTGACGTCAATGACAGAAAACCTTTGAACCTTGAGTGACTTTTAAAAGTCGGTCTCAGTGGCATCCTGCTCATTTTTATTATTATTCTACAGCTGGGAAGCGTGCTACGATTTCACAGCACAATATGTGGGGAGAGAGGGAAATCCTGGGAGTGAAAGATGGAGAGGAGTGAAGGTCATCTCCACCCTACACCCTCTGGCACTCTCATGCAGTTAAGAGATGAGGTTAGGTTTACTTTAAATAGATCAAATGAGCTTAAGCAGAGAGAAAACAATCCCGAGAGTTCGGTGGTTCCGGTGCACATGACACTAAGTGGCCTGAATCACTGACCGATGATCTGAGGACTGGTGGTTTCTCTCTCTGCTGTTTTCATAGCTGTGTTTACATCCATGCCTCGACAACTCCAACATGACACGTGTTGTCAAAGGTCTATTATGAAGACATTGTGTCAGAAATAAGTGATGTTTGAAGCTAAAAGCAGACCACTTGTGCTTTTTCCACAACTTCACCACTGCTCTGCAAAATCACCTTGTTTAGGAAAATCAGGTAAATTTAGCATCTCTCTCATAATTCGACCAGCACAGGAAAAGAAAAAGCAAACAAGCGTTTCTAACTGTGCTGTGCTGAAGAGGGATTAGGGTTGATCTCTGGCTGGAAGCACCAGAGTCGGGAGTTAATGAGTCCGATTAGTCCCCAGTGTGTGTTCGAGGATTAGCACACTGTCCACAGAGAGGAACCCTTCTCATTTCAAGCCTGGAGGCGAGCGAGAGAGCAGAGAGCTCCAGAGGGGATGAGAGAAAGTGAGGATGAAAGATGAGCGACTGAGGATGGGAGAAATGGGAGAAGTCATCAGAGTGCCTAGCAGCATTCAGAAAACATCATGAGGCCTAATAACAACAGAAAACGCTCATTATGCGAGCAACCCTGCCTGCGTGAGTGTAAGGAGGACGGATCTGGATGGCATTTCGCTGCTGAGATAGGAAGGAAGTATTCAACAGTAAAGAGGGACAGGAGGTTTATACCATGAAGTGCTGTTTGGGAGATGCTGGGGTTTAAGAGCATTAGTTCAAATCAGATACGGCCTTTTTTTGTGACGCAAACGCCGACTCTTTCAGAGAGCTGCAGAGACAGACAGATACTGAAAGTAGCACAAGAAGAGAGCATGTGCGCCTCTCCGCCTGACAGATGGTGTCAACCCCAGTTCTCAAGAAAACCTGCGAGAAGTTAGCGTTTCCTGTGGAGGTTCCCCATACTTCCTGCCAAGGTCACAGTCATTGTCAAGCACAGGCCGAGACGTACATACATAAAGCATGAGCGGATCTGTGTATGTAGACGAGTCAGCACAGTTCTCTTCAGCGCTGGAGATGCAGGATGCAAACAAATGTGACCACTAATGGGTTTGTTTTGTATAATTGTAACAAAACTGAGGAGGAGCTACACAGGACAAACACTTTCACTTGTTCACAAGAGAAAAGCTCCGGTTAGTCAGAACCAAGAGGCCAGAACTGGGTCAGGTGGATGATACTGAGGACTAAATTGATGCGCATTAAGTCCACAAAATCCCAAATGATCTGATTCATTTTGCCTGAGTGCATCATTGTTTTTACTATAGAGTAAGTTATTTTCGTGGAGGCTGCCATATTGCCATGTTTCTGCCAAAGCCCAGAACAAACTAACCAAACCCTGGCTCTCGAGGGAACCTTTCAGATTTTAGTGCAGAGGAGGAAAATTAATTTTGGTTTTATTTGAGCACTTCAGGATGGAGGAAGTAGCAGAGGAAGGGGAGCAGCCAACATTTTGTGAAGTAACATTAGATAACAAAAGATTATCATTTAGCAAGCAATGGACTGTGAATATTTGTCATCAAAGAAGCAAAATCATGAATCTGGAGAAAGAAACGTAGAGAAACACTGACGACTGAAACCACTGATGAGCGACAAATGTTTTGAGACTGACCCAGAAATTTCCTGTTTACTGCTGGACAGGTAATTCAGCCTAATAATATAAATGCATTAAGTGATAGCTTCAGCCAGAACATGGCCAAGGGCTACGTTACCAATTGACACAAATGAGATAATCTTTGGTGCCAGTATCAAAAAAGATCTAATGGATACCAGGATTTGTTTTACATTTATGCGATGAGAGATGAAATTATCTTTGTTTTTTGAACCCTGGACACCCAGTGACAGCCTCTAGTAACAATAATATTATCTATGATGAAGCTATGAGCTACAGTTTTACTGAATAAACTCTACAAACAACTATTCTAACTGTATTGAATGGACGAAGCTAACCTGACTTTAGTTTATGGAGTAATTTTGAAGCCAGGAGAGCAGCATTTGAATGTTACCATGCTGGTTACTTGGAGTCTGATCCTTGAACCTGAGGACACTGGTCAATGTGTATGAGTCACAAGTTCAGGTCTGGTCTCATTGGAGGTTTAGACCTGTCGATCAAACTAACCACGCCCCTAAATATTCATCTTTTTGTTGCCTAATATCTACTTTTTTTTCAAATGCTCCACCAGATTACTGAGAAGAACAGCTGACTTTCGCTAATGACACCAGAATGACTTGTGGAAAAATGTATTGATCGAGTATTTTGAATTGAAGTCAATTGGAGCCAGAGTATTTTGGAGCCAGCCTCTAGTGGCTATTGGGAATATTGCACTTCTTAGCACTTCTACATTTCCTCATTTTTGAGACCTGGTTGCTTTGTCCATTTCTCTGTATACATCATCTATGCTAACTACCTAAAGTATCTTCACCACTTGACATATAATGGTGAATTGAAGTTAAAGTTTTAACTGGAAAAATCACCACTGACGACACTAAATCCTACACACTGTTAATTTCATATGCATCTAAAAAACGAATGATTCTCTAAAATAAAAGCTCAGTTTTGGATAAACCTCACTAACAACCTCCTGAAAGCTCCTAAACCAGCACTTCTTTATGCTGCCTATGGTCAGCTGAGGCTGCGTGACAGAGGGAAAAGGAGCACAAAACAACCCCACCACTGGTTATTAAGAGACTCATCACAACACAGCGATGAAGAAAGTGGAATCTGGCGTCACTCCGAACAGTACAGATCTGTTCCTGTTGGTGTGTGTGTGTGTGTACATGTGTGTCTATGCTGCACAGCCCACAACAGACGGTCCCTGTCCAGATTCATCAAACTGTAAAATCAATCTAATAACATGCACAAATCACAACAAGGTTCCCATCATGTCCAAATGAGATACATCACAGCGTTACAATAGATAACTGTGCAGCAATGGCAAATGCCAACATATGTGTCACAATTTAGATTATAGCTTCTTCTCTGTGAGAGGGCATCGGATGTGAGGTCAAGCCACTGATCCACAACCAAGAATTTAACTCCAACCTATTGTACTGCTGCTCTGCAAGTCGCACGCATCACTTACACACAAACAAATGAGCTCCATACCTCAACACAATGCCCTGTTGGATTTCCACCATGATTTCTGACCCTAAACGTTTCTGTTGTGGCTTGGATTCTCACCATTTTAGTACATGTGAGTTCAACATTTTATGTTGCCTAGCTACTGCTCACCCCATAAGCTACTTCCATTTAGGATTAGTGGTGTAATCAACAAAATGATACCAACCATGCCGCCTGGGATTCTTATGTGATGAGCGATGCTGTGTCGGCTCCATATGAGCTCTAACATGTAACCATGTTTCCAGTATTACAATGGCACGAATGCATTTATCATCCAATGCCTTTTATACTCCCATTCTTCACACACATAAAACCAGGAGTTCAGCTTACAGTGCAAACAATAATAGCTATTAATCTAAAGCAAACAGCCCATATCTTCTAGAGAAGAAACAAAAGTGACGTATGATGTTTTCACAAGACACTTGTACGGCTACACAATCTCTTATTGCCACTTAAGAGAAACTTCAGGACTGCATTTCATCCGGTGTTTAAAACCACATGCCAGGAAATGTTACAACTGTAGGAACAGTTACAGCCAACAAATTGCACAAAAGAAGATGATGTATGCACATTATCCCCCAAACGATGAGCCGGTGAAAGCAACATATTACGTCACGTGTGATGCTGCTGGTGTTAAAACTCTGTATGATTGTTGGATTTCTGTCCTTCAAGATTATACGCAAGCAAAAACGATGACGATGCGAGATCTGTGGGTCTTCCAGTGTGACCTGTTTAAGTCAAATGATGCTGAATTTCAAACACTGAAGCCATCTGTAACACATCAGCTGCAGGAAAACAGGGATCCTCCACAAACCTACGCTTTCTCCTCTGGCAGATTTTAAAAAGAGACTAAAATCCAGAGTCCATGATGTTCTAGGAAGAGATAATGAAGAGATAAAGCCTTTTCAGCAGGACGCACAGTTAGCACTTGTGTAAAGAAAAACATTTCCTGCCCTGAAAATATTTTGGGTGCAAGGTTTTAGTTAGAAGAAGAACAGAAAATGTCAGTGTACAAGTTCATCCCACCAAAAAAGACTAAAAGAAGGATAAAGAGAGTGGCTTCACGTTTATTCTGGTCAGTCTTTTATAAAAGAAGATATAAAATGTGTAATCAATTCAGACAAACCGGTTCAAACAGGCTCATTGGGAGAATAAATCCACTTACTGCCCCACAGTGGAGTCATTTATTCAGCTACAACAACACATGTCTTCAGCAAATTTACCACAACATAACACAAAGAATAGAGATGATAAAAACCTGAGGACTGAGCTGTGTTGAAGTTCAGTATAATCAGCCTCGGTGGTTGAGCTGGACTAACCCGAAATACACTGATTCAACTTGTGCTGCAGAGTGTGGGTGACACGAGCCGCCAGGTGAACCCTGCGTCACAGTCACCGTGAATAAAATCCATTTTTTAATCACTTAAAACCCACTTAACATTCTTCACACGTGCGTAAAAACCCAATAAAGCAGAAGTGAAAAGTTTTTGTCTCTGAAGCTGCTTTTCTTTGTTTGTCTTTGAACGCAGCAACAATCCACCTCCTGTGAAACGGCGTGGCATCAGTCACAAGTTTCACACTGAGGTTTAATCCACGACAAATAAAGATACAAGTTGAGCATCTTACCTGAGAGACTTCCACACCGTCCGCGGAGATAAATAAATGTCAGGCAGGGGAGCGCGCGCTGTTTCCAATCAGGGGTAAATAAAACACAAATAAATAAAAGTAGAAATATTTAATCAGCTGGACACAGAGCAGCAGCCCACGGTAAATGATCACGTCGCTTTGTGTGTGCTGGATGTGGAAATAAAGGAACTGTTTGCTCACACTTTCCCCAAATCAGTCAGAAGCAGAAGGAGGTTTCTCAGTGGTTATTGTGCTGTGCTGCTCTGCTGCCCCCTGCAGGACAAAGCCCGCACTGCACCGAGGCTCAAGGGGAAGGTGCATGAATACTTTAAAAATAAATAAATAAAAATATTATTTTACGGATTTTTTTGTACTTTTGCAGATTTAAAATGCATAGGATATTAATTAAATTTCAAAAATAAATTATGCGTTTTCATGCCGACTCTAAAATAAACCGTAACTGTGAATAACCAGACTTTACATTACACTTTACATTGTCCTGTTATTTCCCATGGATTTGGATCATTATGTTATAAAAACTGTTGCTTGTGTTTTTATCAGTTTTATTGTTTTCGCAAATATTCCTCATCAAGCCAAAAAATACAAAAGCCTCATGCTCAATCAAAGAAACTAACTGTATTTCAATTATGGAAACCAATATATATATATATATATATATATTTTTGATTTCTTAGAATATTTTTACAACCTTAACTGTGAATAACCACAGACTTTCCCTTAAAAAAGTGTTTTCCTTCCATTAAATTCACAAATTACCAGGATTTGAAAATTTACTTTTGTATAAAATCCGTGTTAAATACTGGCAATATATTTTTTTTAAATTTGACACAATAAGTTGCAACAAAAATAATGCATTAGCACTGTAATTTTAAAATGTTTTTTTTTTTTAATGTTAAATGTGTTTTTATCCCTTTTATTGTTTTTGTAAATATTTTTTATTCTTATTCTTTTCAAACCAAAAAATACACAGAGCCTTATGTCAACCAAATTAAAATGAATTATGGAAAACAAATGTATATAATTTTACATATTTCTTTGATGTACAGATGTTTTGTATAGGTATTTCATAATACATAAAATATATTTTTTAAATTACAAAAATAAACTTGTAAAATAACCTGAACTCTGAATAACTACAGACTTGCCAGTAAAAGAGTTAACAGATAATTCTCCGCTGCAATAATGAAGTAGGAAGAGTGAATGTTGGAGGATCCTCAGATTTTCTCTGTGATCCTGAAATGTTGACTGATGAAAGAGAGCTCAGTTTATCCCACAGACTGTACATATACAGTCATCCCCAGACCGTGAAGCTGACAGGTCTACAGCAGCCACGTCAGGTCCATGTCGCCCTCTAGTGGAGAAAGTGATAACACTTGCAGACTCGATCTTAGTTTTCAGTTTTGGTAAAAAAAAAAAATCGATTTTCATCCTCAGATCCCCTGATCTACAAGATGTTATTTACTGTCCTTAAACATGAGAATCTGCTTCTGCCTGCATGGACGAGACAGAGTCTTCAAATGAGGCTGAAATAAACTTCAAAAGATTCTTTCAAGATTGTTTAATTGAATGTCTCTAAAAGCAAATTACACATCAAAAAGCAAATTCAACTTCATGTAAAAAACTACTAGAAAGCTATTCAGTGGCACAGAGAGAACTTGTAGCAAATGCTCAAATACAACAAGTCAACCCTAAACAAGACAGGAAGTTATGATGAGTATGAGGACTGAAGAGAGACCAATCTGTCCATGACACACTGAGCTGACAGGCGAGCGTCCGGGTCCTGGTCCCAACAGTCGGTCAGGAGCTCATTTAGCTCAGATCCCTGAGACAGACGGTCAACATGGTCATAAAGTCAGTTCTCTGCTAAACCAACACAAGCTCAAAACCACAGTGTGAGAATACCTGAGGCAGCAGCTCCCAGTGTTTCGGTATGGAGGGTCTCCTGTGCATGTGGGACACGTGCAGGGACAGACTCTCCAGCGTGACACTGGCTCCCAGCTCCAGTTCATAGGGCAGCAGATGCTGTGGAGCAATCCCACCTGCAGAGGGAAACATTTACTCTGGTGCCATGTTGTTGAAACCCAGAAGTGGGTTAAAATGAGACTACCTACATACTGGGTAGCCACTACGATGAGTGCAAAACCAACAAAGCACTGGGTAGATAGAAAGATATGTAGTTTGAAAGCAACAAAATGTTAGTAAAGAAGAAAATGTTGAGTGAAAACCACAACATTTGGAGTAAAAACAACAAAATATAGAGAAAAAACATCTAAATTTGGGCTATCTATCTAATGAAACTGACTTACCTTCAAATAAATCAGAGCAGCGTGTCCAGATCTCCCACAGCAGCAGACCCAGGGCATAGACATCCCCCTGCAGGAGGAAGCTGCTGCTGCTCAGGTCTACAGATCCCTCCAGGATCTCAGGAGACATGTAGCGCAGTGTGCCCAGCGGAGCATGACCCTGCAGGGACGTGGATTTGTTTGCATGAATCAAACATTGCAGGTTTATTTACTCTAGTAAAAATCTGGATGAAGCATCACCTTCCACTGTGTGAATGTCTCACCTCTATGTTCGTGCTGTGGCCTCTCGAACAAGAACGTACGATGGTGGAGCATCCAAAATCACACAGGACACAGGTACCGTCTGCTCTCACCAGCACGTTGGAGCTGCTGAGGTCTCCGTGGGCCACGGGAGGTTTGTGCACATCTGCAACAGAAAGACAGATGTTTAATATCAAAAAGATCCATGGGAATACTGTACGGTGGAATTATAAATGCGGTGGACACAGGTAGTGATTAGTCAGTAGCTGCAGCTGCTACACATTCAACCTGAAGCCCGTTTAGCTTTATAATGATGAACCTTTGTAATTTATCAGCTGTTTGTCTTTGCCTCCTATGAAAACCTCACATGGAAGTGTTTCATTCTGAGTGTTGATAGTTGTACATGCACACACACACACACACACAGTGACAGTATTATCCTGGACAGTACCATGGGTGAAAAGGTCCGAGTGGAGATAGGAAAGTCCCTGCGATAAAGACTGGCACAGCTTCAGTGACATCATCCAGCTCCTGGTGTGTTCACACAGAAATGAATGAAGAGATCCCTGGAAGAAGATGGACATTAATGATCAGACGTTTGGCTTCAACTTCATGCTGTGTAAGAAAACACAGTCACTGTGGCTCTCAGCTGATTGTCCACATTAGAACAACTCATACACTTGAATACACTGAGTTTCCAACTTTAACTTTTGTGTCTAAGCATTCAATTACTGCTTGTAATCTTGATTTATTTTTTTAATGTTGCACCAAACTATCCATCAGAAATTATTTTAATGCATGAAGCAGACAGGCCCCTAAGTTTCGTGAGTCTTTCTTTTCTTTCTTTATTTTTATCCTGCTTTCAGAGTAGTTTTGGTTTTGAGAGGAGCTGAAATGATGAAACATCAAATAAAAGGTGTAAAAAGAATAGATGAAAATAGATGGGCGGCAGTGGCTCAGTGGGTTGGGAACCGGAGGGTCGCAGTTCAAGTCCCAGCCTGGACAAAATACGGAGCGTGGACTGGTGAATGGAGAGGGACCAGTCCACCTCCAAAGCACTGGCGAGGTGCCCTTGAGCAAGTCACTGCCCCCCCACTGCGGTGGGATTGGCGGCGCCCTCACCCTATCCCCTCTGTGCATGTTATGGGTCCCCTATGTGTGTTGATTGTTTAGAGGGGGCCCTGTATTTGTAGGGTGTAAATGCCATTTCATTGTGTGTGTTTGTACTGTGTGCAGCTGCTACAATGACTAAATAAAGCTTGCTTTATTAGGTAGTTCTTCTTCTTCTAGATATCTTTAAAAAATTATATCTAAAAATCTGCATTTCCAGTATAATTTTATGCTGTTATGTTATGCTTTTATTCCTAAACTCTTAATATCTATACCAATATTTATCAACTCTACTGACTTGTTTTGCAAATGTCTTTTATTTTATTTTTATATTTATATTTTTCTATAATAAATTATAATATTTATATATTATTTTATTATTGCTA
>OOFC01005633.1:8748-34030 GCA_900323345.1 Pseudochromis fuscus
TTTCATCTTCTACTTTGACATCTAATGTGTGTGTGTGTGTTTAAGCACGTCAATCTCTCTTTACTTTGTGATCACATCTCTCTCTTTATTTTTAAAGCGAGAATTAAGACAAAAAAAAAAACATCTTAAATTACACAGACCTGACTTTCAATTTTACATAATTAAAGCCTTGTGTGTATTTTTTATTTCGGGCTGTATCTGTGATGTTGGAGTGGTTATTGTTTCTGTCAGGATTGCTATTGATATAACAGCCTGACAAATGTCATCGGCACAGAGTGAATTTACATAAATCAATCACCCCCCCCACCTCCACCCTCTCATTTCCACAATGAAACAGATCACCAGTGGAATTAAACAAAGGAAACCAACAAAACGCTTGTCACAAACCATGCATACTAATTGATCCAGTGCATTTATTGGGTGTTCAGTGACACCGCCATTGACTTGACTGAACCGTATGACGACTCGAAGCACAAATAACACCCCCAATAAATCAATCAATCAGTGAATATTTATAAAACCCACCCACACACATGTGTTTCCTCATTTCAACATTAGCTTATCCAGAATAAATTGTGCATTTGCTGATTTGAATATCCACAATGTCACTAAAAAAGTAGGACTGTAAAGCTTTGAAGGCCAAAATCGCTCTACAATCAGACCCGAGAGAACAAAGAGAAGGAAGCTGTTTGGCTAATGAAGCTACAGCGCACTGCTCTCTACTTTCAGCTACAAAAAGGGATAGGATTCACCTGAAATTGGACACCTTTGTCTCGCCAAAAGAGGGACACCAGATTAGCAAATAAGGTAATTGCATTTGCATATCAAATCACCAACAACTATCCGTCTGCTGCTTTGTTCATGCCAGGGGTTTGATTAAGCTTCAATGTCTCCTCACAACGGCCTCCCACACAAGAGCATTTGACATCAAAGACTTTTATATTATCGACATAATTACAGTGTCTATTAATCATAAGGTCATACATTTACAAATGTGTTCTTTTAAAAAGTGGTTATGTTACAGTGCTAATTTCATTATAGCAGATATTCAGCAGTCAGGTCGTAGCAATAGGAAATACAGTTGGTGGGGGGGTTTAATCCAATATTTCATCATTTTTACCCAATATGTTGTTTTTACCTATTATTTTGTTGTTTTGTATCCAACATTTTTTAATTTTTAACCAATATTTTGTTGCTTTTTTTCAATATTCTGTTGTTTTTATCCCATGTGTTGTTTTTAGCCAACATTTTGTTTTTTATCCAACATTTTATTTAATTTTTTACCAATATTTCCTTGTTTTTATTCAATATCTTGTTATTTCTTTCCAATGTTTGTTATTTTTACCCATCATTTGGTCGTTTTTAATTCAACATTTTTTCATTTCTAACCAATATTTTGTTGTTTTTAACCAGTGTTTGTTATTTTTACCCATCATTTGGTCGTTTTTAATTCAACATTTTTTCATTTCTAACCAATATTTTGTTGTTTTTACTCCAATATTTTATTGTTTTCATCCATCATTTTGTTGTTTTCATCCATTATTTTATTGTTTTAATGCCCGTCATCCTGGGTTCAATGATCCCAAAGTGTACAGTCCAGTATTAACCTAACCCTGGGTGACAACAATCCATCTCGTTAAGGGTGTGTGAACCTTTTAACAGCAGACAATAGAGTTATCAAGAATTCACAGTAAAAATAAATTAATAATGCAAGAGGAAATAAATATAATAATCAAATTCATGTAAATGTCCAACAGCAATATAAGCCAATAAACATGACAATCAAATCACTGACTGTTGACTAGAGATTCAGTTGGTGCCAGTCGTACAGATGGTGTTCGAAATATAACAGTTAGAGCAATAGTGGCTTAAAGTGTGTGAAAAGTTTCCATTTGAGATACATCAAATACAGAAACATAAAGGAAGCAAAAGTTATGTCAATTGTTGCCACAATTGTGTCTTTTTATTCTGCCCTCCTGTCTCCTTTTCCTTGATTTGGCCACAGAAGACAGGGGACATTGGCATGTGTTTCATATTCTGCATACTCATATCCCCAAGTCCCTTTAGTAATTATTATTCAGTAGATGCACTGCTTGGCACAAGGACAAAAGTTTGCATAATTTATGCAAGGCCGTCATCAATTTTTGAAAAATGGCCCCGGCCTTTTCTTGTGCTTTTAACTAAATAGATGCACGTCATGCCTGGACATAAAACGACCACAAGGAAAAGAGAAAACTTTATTTATATCTTTACCTAAACTTTGAACCAGCGCCGACAGCATGTCCAGCTTAAATAAATTTACTTTTACTTGTTCTCTTGAGCCTGCTGCTCTCTCCCACTGGGATGAGGACACTACAGTATAGGAAAAATTTGAAAGTAACACTTTGTAAGGCACTTTCTCTGCCTCCTCAAGATGTCAGATAAAGTATTTGGAGATGAGCTGTGTATGATAACACAGCACACTTCCTCTGGATGTGTCCCTGAGGGCTCTCACCTGAGGACTTAGAGGAGTTATTTCCAGCGTTGTGCTCGCAGGAAGAGATCCTCTGAGGAAGAAGAATAGGGACTTTGTTATTCCATATCCCAGGAGAAGTTGCTCTATATTTACCCTAATGAAGAAGAGGACAATGTCAATAAACCCCCTTTATTGTGAACCACTTCTTCATATATCCTACTTTCCATTGCTTTCCCTCATAATCCTGGTTGTAAATATTTTTCCACAGTATTGTTACTGGTTTGGATTTCACTAATCTATGGCTTGGACATTGTAATCCATTTCTGTTGCCAAAGCATCGCAGGGATATTGGATGTAGCTTTTTCTGGCTCTTTTGTTTGACGTCCTATAAAGACAGAAATTTGGCGTTTGTCCTTTAATTTCTAAATAGGCTATGTTTAGTGGACAGGGGACTGTTGTGCAGAATTCAGGAGGATTGAATAATCAGCCTTTTGGCTCCCCTGCCTTCGATCTTCAGTGATTGAGTTTGAAAAGAAACACAAAAATCGTCTTTGTTCTGTTTGCGCATCCGCTACACGAAATTCCCAGGACGCTTTAATCTCCCAAAATCTGATTACGTTGGTATGTTTTCTTTATGTGGTCACATTTTTCAGTCTATTTTAATAACAATCAGTATATAAGCTGCGTTTCGACGAACCGCATCTCGAAAGGATCATTAATTCTCATGATATTTGACAGATTTAATCAACCTTGCTGGCTGGACCTTGTCGCCACAATCAGCCGACTAATAATTTCCCTTTGTAGAAGCTAAAGATTCATGATGTGCCGCGCGTTGTTGCTACACAGTCGTTTTTAAGTGAAGACACGTTAAATGGGTTGTGCTTCCACGCAGACCCGAGCTCATCAGTTCATATTACTTTTCTCCCCATGTGGACTTAGTATTTCCAATTAAACCTGCTGTTTGCATCTGTGGAACCAATCAATAAGCCAGTAGAGCATGTTTATTTGCATGGTAACCACAGTGGAGATGACAGGAAATAAAGATTTGGAAGGAAGTTGCTGAATCCATAAGGTCATTTCGTAGCAGTTTCCCCTTTGACCTTTAAAAAGATCTGAAGAAACTCAGCGATTTCAGAAAAATCAAGGGCAATGAGGCAGAAATATTTAAAAACTGGTTTTGTAGTAGTCTTCTTGGCCATTTTCTTTCTTCGTCTTTTTTTTAATACTAAAGGAAAACAAATCGATGTGCTTTACTTGCTTAGGGGAACCCTTGGGATACATTACTTGACATGGCATGACAAGAAAAACCAAAGTTGTTTTTTGCCAAGATTTGAGAATGGGATAGAGAACCATCAAACACATCTCACTTCCACCATCCTGACCTCCACAGCTGTGGTATCTGAATTCATACATATTTACAAAGCATAATATTTAGTTGTGGACGGACTTGTCTGATATCCCACTCACGCTAAGCCATCTATTGTGCTGTCAGATTTGAGCCTGACCATTTATAAGAGCTTGCGTTGGTGATGGAGGAGGCTGAATAGCCATCTGTATTTAGGAGTGAGTTGCAGTTCAAGATAAACAATAAGTGGCTTGGGCGATATATCCTCACATTGTGCACAAAGCAGAGATGAGCCAGCGTTTGTAACCTTCGCCGAAATCGTCAGGGGGAAGAAATTTCAAAAGATACTCAAAGCAATAGCCCGAGGATACGTTTCTGATGAGTACTTTTTTTCTCATTTACCAGAGACAGCTTGAGTTTATCCTTTTGTCCATCAGTTTACACACAACACTGCTGAAAGTTGATATGAAGCCATATGGCACTCTGAACCCTCAAACTACAGTCATCTAAGTGCTTCATTTTTCACACTAGCATGAGGTCCGTTGTATTTATAATTCATGTAGCGGAAGGGCAAGCTTCACACGGGAGATGGGACATCATATGCATATTTAAGCAATTTAACACCCACAAATTGCAATGCCTTGTCTCTGCTAATTCAAGTTTATTTCATTTTTTTCTCTCCCCCTCGCTGTTTGAAAATGTGGCCAGGGATGTGCTGCACTATTAGAGAGCAATAACAGATAAATAGCTTTGCAGATGTATAATAAAGGAGCACTGCGAAGGACTTCAGGCGCTAAATAATTTCATTTTCAATCGGTTAAATATGAGTCATTATTGAAATTTAAAAGATGTTTTTCTGTTTTTTTTTTTCCCCGTCTTGACCTTCAGGGTGTTGCTGCGTTTATTTGTTGGAAAATACCACATGCAACTCTCGCTTATAACTTTATCGCTCAACACGTTTGCATGAGGTATCCACTTAGCGCTCGTTTCCTGTTTTGTGCACAAGCGCCATGTGAGCACAGATGTACGTTCATGCTTCTCACACTCAATTTAGTGTGAAACGTGAGCCAAGTTTCAGGCCTCGGGTTAATAACTGCGCCCTGGTGTTTAATGTGCGGGTCATGCTGCCGCTGTGGTGTCATGCACATGTGCACCATGTGAATGAAGACGTAGTTTAACTTGTGTGCTTTTTGTGTTTTGGTTGCAGCTGCACAGCACTGACAAACCTCTGTAGGGGAAAAAGGAGCTACTCAAATCCCACATGATGAAGAAGAAGAGGAAAAACATTTAGCCAAAGGTTATTGTTCCTTAGGCTTTGCCCCTAGTTACTGTTGCTAAGTGAGTCGGACAGGCTGGTCTTGTCCAACATGTTATTTCCTTTACAGATGCTGTGTTGTACTTAAGTAACCGGGGGCCTGTTGTTTAGAAGTAATCTGATCGGGTTGTGGCTGAAGGATTGGATTTAAGGGTAAAAACCTAGTGATCATGTAGTCCCATTTGGAGTACTGGTAACCAGGATTTAGTAATCTTGAAATTCGGATCCAGATTAGTTTTGAAGTGGACCCAGGCCTGTGCCAGTGATCAGGTTGCATTTGTTAGTGCACTTGTAAAAAGAGTCTTAAGCATAAACTGTATGTAGAAGTGGCAACCGGGTCTCGAAAGGCCAGTGCAGAACTGTATAAAATGTGCAATTCTCCCACTGACCACTAGAGGCTGGGTCTGGAAAAAAAAAAAAAAACTCTGCTGACAATTGACTTTGCTTAAAAAAAATCCTCATTTTCACTCATAAAACACTGAGTAAATAATTTTCTTACACTAGTCATTCTGATATCATTAGCTAATGATGTCATTAGCTAATGTCAGTTGTTATCAGTGATCTGGTCTGATAAAAGTATGTTGAAGCCAATAACGTAACAACAGCTGATAATGTAATAAACTTGCCCTTTTTGAAATGTAACAGGCCAATAAAGTAATAACTGGTCAATAACGTAATAAAAGTCCTCAAGTGATAACTTTAAAACTTTTGGCTAATAATGTAATAATTTATTACGTTATTGGCTTGGTAAAAGAAAAAACCTTGCAAATGTAATATCTGAGACAATAATGTAATAAATTATTACGTTATTAGCCAAAAGTTATTACGTTATCGGTTCAGGACTTTTATTACATTATTGGACTATTTCAAAAAGGGCAAATTTATTACATTATCAGCTTCAACAAAGTAAAATAAAAAAATCATCATTAAGGCATCAAAAAGAGGAATATTTAGTGGCATGGTAAGTTTGATTGACAGGTGTCGTCTCCAGTTATGCCCTTGGACAGTATCCTCAGGTTTTAGGGTTAGGCCCGCCTCCTCACGTCTCCCTTCATATCCAAATATGGTCACTTCTGGCCTCAAGCTGATAGTCTATAGTCTGAACCCCATCCAAAAGTCACATCCACACCTGATGCTAATGATTCAGATATAACCAACATGGATTTGCTTTGGCATGTAAACATAAGCTCAAACTATTTATTTCATTGTAACATAAGCAGTGCTGTTTGAAATAGTGTTGGCTCGAGTTTCTGAAGAGAAAACCTCCCCAAGAACAACAAAGAGCACGACTCAAGCTGCTACAAAAATTTGACCTAAAATGACCTAAAATGCTGCACATTGCCAGATGTGTGGAGCTTTTTAAAGGAACACCACAAACGAGTTAGTTAATAATATCCTCTTCGGAAGTAACACCTGGTTACTACAGTGGATAGTAAACTGGAGGTTGAAGTTTATATGAGTCCAAATACGCTGTTCAATCCATTCCTCATATTTCCAGTCTTGTGTTTTTTCTCTTACAAGCAGCAGTTCAACATGTAAAGATATTCAAAGCCCTGCTGTATCTAGTTATGGTTGCAAGGCTATGATTAGACATTGGACATTATTTCATTGATTCTCGTAAACATGGGCCGCACTGCAACACACTGACATAAGGGGCATTTACATAATACTAAAAACAAGAAACATCATATGCATATGCAATAATTGCTGTGTCAAAATACCTGAGGGGGCTTAGAGCAGCATTAAATTTAAGCAAATTTTAATAAAAACTGTCATAAAATTATAATCACTTAAGTCTGCTAAAGCTGAATGAGTGCTTACAGTGCAAATTTACGCATGCCTTATTCCAAGACTCACTCTCTCACACACACACACACACACACAGCTTTGTCTCGCACAAGTCATTTGAATTTTTAAGGGATCGTCAAAGAAGCTGTCAGCGGCGGCGTGCGCGGAGGAAATCACTCAAATGCACTGAGTTATTGGTACCATTTGCGCCGAGCATTAGTGCATGGATACGGGCTTGGATCACTGAGGTGTGCTTCAATTTGAATAATGATTCGCGGAGTCAGACTGAACAGAGGACATTTCTCGGTGTCACTCCACTTAACACGTGGCCTTTCCATCGCGGCGACAGGTCCCTGCATTTGACGGATTGTCTGCTGGGAAAACTTGTGGCTATATGTCGTGTGTCCTAAAGTAAATTAAACCTGCGTTATTTAAAGGCGGAAATATACCACGTGGAGGTATAAGATAAGGAATATGAGTGGCTCACTTTTCTAACACATGAGATTGTCACCATAAGGTGTTGCAGCCGATGTTATTCCTGCTTTATTTTTTGCTTGAATAGGATTTAATTATCAACCCCTGCCTCATTTGCTGCATCCAATTTGTGCAAATATCGCTATCATACAAATGCATTAGCCTTTGTCAACCTTATTTTGATGATTTAGAGAAATCTTTGTAATGTTTGCATTAAAGCCCTTTGTGCACAGTGGGAATATCCAGATACTGTGCACGGGCCGATGCCTGATTCAGCTCTGGGCAGTACACGAGGTCAGAGCAGAGGGCGCTTATATGCAGATAAGGCTGCGGCGATTGGAGCAGAAATGATTGCAGTTCACGCTCATGGGCTTTTTCTTCACACAGTTTAGACAACAGAAAACAGGAACACAGCAGTACATGTTGCCATCATAAATCTCCTCAGAGACTCAGTCACTGTGATGTGTCAAAAGAATGAAAGCCACGCTCCTCAAAGATAGGCCTGTTTAAAATTTCAGGCTTCTGAGTAGATGGCATCAAGGATATGTTTGGGGTACAAGGCGCCACCAGAGCAGAACCAGCAGGGGAAACTCATCTCGCAGACCCACTGACTGTGTTTACATGCACATATGAAAGTGAGTTATTACGGGAAATCAGGCATGGAGGCAGGGAATGACTGTATTTATCTATTTATTGTAGTGATTAAAAAAAATAAACATGTCTACATGCACATGGAGAGAATTTTTTTGAATCATATTTTGGTTTTATTTACTGAAATCTTTTTGAATGTTTTACTTTTTGTCCTTGAATTTAATTATTTACATTGAAAGCGCAGTGTCTATCAGTAGTAACCCTGCAGCTTATCTTGCTAACTTGCTTCCTCCAGGTAATTATTATTATTACCGTATTTTCCGGACTATTGAGCGCATCTGTCTATACGCCGCTATTGAATTTATTCGAACAGTTTCATGTGGTCCACTCTGACCGGGTCTGATGTGACGAGGGTAAATGTATTGGCGGCACGGAGTTTGCTAGCTTGTAAAAAGCTAACGAGCTTCGTGCCGTTGATACATGAGCCACACCGGTGTTTAAGTTCGGAAAAAAGTAGCGGCTTATAGTCCAGAAAATATGGTATATCAAAGAGGAAAACTTTGATTTCTTATTTACGTCGCCAACAAGATCACATCATCAACAAACAAACGGATATACATGGGCACAGGAGTAACTTGTACTTTAGCTGAGGACTATTTTTAACCGCGGATTCATACAACACTTTACTGAGGATTTCACAGAAGCAGGAAGTTGACTCGAAATAAAATACAATGCTCATATCCATCACGATGGAGGAACTGTCATCCAGTGAATGACTCTGTGATGGGTTTAAAATATATATATATATATATTATTTGGACACAATGGGGCTGTATAGAATAGAGGTATAAGCTCTATCAGCCTTGGACTATACCAGCAGTATGTACAGGGTGAAGTCCTGTGTTGTCGGTTTTGGTATTCCTTTGAGATTTGCTGGCATTATGAAAACCTTCTTGGTTGATATTATAGCTTGGCATTGTCCTTTGATGATTAATTAGGTGAATGTTTGTGGTGCATTAAAGGAACAGTCCCAAATAAAATGAGTTCAGACATACATAGTTCCCAAACAAGTCTATACCATTTGAATTTCTATGCGTCAGGTCTTCCCGTTTGGCTGCGTCACTTTACCCATTTGTCGCCCTCTGTTTAAAAATATCAATCAAATTTGACGAAGCCTCTCAAACACAAGATGGTAACAGATTTTCAGAGGGAAGGCAGCCCCTGCACTGGGACTGCTAAGTCATCTGTTAATCAGAGGCGACCATAATTACGCTAGTTGTGCTGCAGTTTTTCAATTTGTGTGCCCAGCTTCGCCAAGAGTTGCCTAACTATATCCATTCGGAAATTCTTGACATGAGCATTGTGGTGTTGGCTGCGGTGCTAATATTTCCACCCCTCCCCATGGACATATTGGGTAATAAATATGAGATCCTCCAGTAATGTCTCACGCAGATGATGATATTAGACTTGCCAGCCTGAGGCATCAGCTGTGTGTATTGGACGTGTGTCAGAGCAGAGACCTTCCCTCCCCCCACTCCAGACTCCCCCCACTGCAGACTCCCCCCCGTGCCGAAACCAACTGGTCCAGGGATTGCATGCCAGACTCGTGGAGAGTTCCAGAGACCCCTCTTTGCTCCACGTCCAAGTCAAAAGAAAGACTCCAGCATTGAAATAGCCTCCCCTGCACTCATGATGTATAAGCAAAAAAAAAAAAAAACCCTTCAGGGACGGGAATCAGGGTGGGGGTGGATCGTGAAGGTGGGATAGAGTTTCAGAGTTTGCTTTAAAGGTGGCCCCCCACGCTCCTGATGGCCTGTTGTGCAGGTTGAATAACATTCCAGTGTCGGATTGATACAGAAATGAAATGAGGAGAATGAAAAGAGAAAGGATGGAGGGGTGGAAAATCCCATTCGGCTGAGCTGTGAGCGCCCCAGTGGAGGTGGCTAACAGGGCTCCCCAGAAATGGAGTCAATACAGTTCTGACTGAGAGGGTTTGGGATCAATGAGGATCATCAGTGATGCAAAGAGAAGCACTGTCAGACTGGCATCAGTGTCAAAATGATTTGACACTGATGGAGGGAGTCTGTACACAATCTGTAGATTTTCTAAATTTACAACAATGCAGATTATTGCAGCAGTAAGTTTAGTGGCGTTTTGAGCTTGCAATGTTAATGCGCCTGTCATGCGTGCTAGCCCGCTAACGTCTGCTAATTAGCCCCAAGCACAAACAGAGGAAACAGCCTGCGTGATTTTTCCAGAGCCAAGGGGCCCACTTCAGGTTTTTACCCTTGACCCAGGAATTACTAGCAGACCTCTCAAGCAGCATTCAGACTCAAAAGAGGTTAGTATGTTGGAAATATGATCAAGGCCGCACCCCTGCATGTCTTAGAAGTAATTAATATAATTTTGTACTTTTGACCTGAGGTATTTTTCCAGTAAATTTCAAAATGCAGGACAATAAAATTGTAACAATGAACTGTAAATGTACATGTGAACAACCTTAAAAATATACTACATATAAAGGTATTTTAAATAACAACAGACTGGCATTAACATCTCTCTGTCTCAAGTCTTAAACTACTATCAATGAAAATAGTTTAAAATCGAGGCCTGTATCCATTAATCTGTGTCTGCGAAGACGGCCTAAGAATTGTTAATTGGTCAAAAAATCATTACTTTGGCATGAAAAACTAGTTGGATGACATCTCTTTTAAACCTTCTGGACCAAATTAGATGCAGCTTGCTCCCGCAGACCTCCCAGCATCGACACATTCAGAATTGATTAGGAAAAGGCCAATGCCATCAGCCGAGAGTCGTCTGTTGTACCGTCGGCAAAAACAGGAGGCAGTCTCATTAATAAGACTGTGTTCTGAGCGGTTCTGCAATATTTCCGCATTTTTGGGTTCGTTGTACTCTGGAAAGTCAAAAGCAATTACCGACTTCCTCGTTTTTATCCACTCTGCAGAGAGGACACAACAGTGTTTGTGGCCGAGGTGTAAGTTGGGAGAATAGCGTTACACCAGAGTGCAATTAGGACTTGGACCGGTGTCACAAGTCCTGATGATTCGAGCTACGTCAATTAAAGAGTATTTTAGAGAGAGATTTAAAAAAGAAAGAACAAAAAGCACATTAGGTTCTGGGTGTGAGGAAATTTGAAGGAGCATCTGTGTTAGCGCATTTGTTGAGAATAGGATTTGGTGTGTAAGTGTGTGTGCTCTCTCTTCCATAGTGTATCCAGCTGCCAACAAACACACAATATTACATTTTCCGCAGAGGATCTGGGTGCAAACCCTATTATTATGCTTTCCAGTGAACGCATACGGCAATTGTTATGCCTTCCAGGTCCATCTATCCAAACCCTTTATTTGAATCCATATTGTGCATTTTAAAGTCTTGGGATAAAGGGTTTTTTTTTCCCCTTCCTGTATCTAGCTGCTGGTCCAGTGTGTGAGCACATGTATGTACGCTCCAATCACGGCACTGTAAAAACCGTGGTTTACAGTCTGTTCCTGGACTTTGACATTCGCTAACTACCCCCGACCGTTATGTGGCTGCCTCACCCCGGGAGACCTCCGCTTTTAGCTTTAGAAAGGCAGCCCGCCGAGTCCAACCCAAACACATACTACCGCTCAGCCAAGAGACACATGGGCAAGGTCATTCGATTGCGCGCGTGTGTTTTCATGCCGCTCCCCGAAGTGTGACTGAGTGCATGAAAAACACAAAGACACACACAGGTCACAGAGCGTCCTCTCCTCCACACATTGCAGGTACTCCTCTGATTTGTAAAAACATCTAACTAACTTCCCCCACCAACCCCCTTACATGGATACAACAACCATCGATGGCATCAACATGGTGTCAATGCGATTCCCTCCTTGTGGGCCCCCAATTCACCTCATTAAATCCCCTGTGTTTGCAGATTTGTACTTCACACGAAGTCTTTAATGACTTAATTAGAATTAGTCAGCATCTAGTGAAATTAAACCAGTACATCCTAAATGGCTTTTCTTGTAAATAGCGCAGCATGCGAGTCCATGCCGCTGAGTCTATTACACAAGTACTCCATTAGTTGAGGGGAGAGTTTTGCAATACTGCTGCAGATACCACTATTTCTTCTCAACATGAAAAGGAATATAAAATAAATAAGTAGATATAAAGTAGCGTGTGTGTGTGGAGGGGGAAAAAAAAGCATTTCTCGGGGAAAGAAAAGCATTTCAAGAGGAAGCCGAGGAAGGAAAACGTTCTTTCAAATACAATAGACATTCAGATTGAGGTTGATATAACCCTTGTGGTATAAGACCAGGCACCTCGAGACCGGCTGTGATTTGTCAGACAGGAGAGAATTTGCCTCCACAAGAGAGGAGAGTATTGCTCTCTTTGTCCGCGGACATACCCCATGAGGATGTTTGCCCAGACCAATCAGACTTTCATCAAACTCCTTTCTATACCAGCCTGAGTGAGGACTCGGGGTCCCCACAGCGAGCCAGCACCTCTCTACGCTTCCTCCATACTTCCACTCGCCAGGCACCTCCTCCCTATAGCTCAGAAATACAAAAAGCCCAATTATACATGATTATGTCGGAGCATTTTTATGTAATAAGTTGGACTCGAGGAAGACAGGAGAAGGAGGAATGAACCAGGAGAGCTTCTCTGGGTGATCTGGATCGTAGCGATCCAGATATGGTTCGTAGGATCTTGGCTGGGCTGGCAGCTGTTGCCAGTGTCTTCTAAGTATTTATTTTTCCCAGTGCAGTCTGTGTGGGCTGATAATCAAGAGTATAAAAGTCAACAACAAAAAGAATACAAAGTATAAACTATTTAACTTTTTATTTATTTGAATTCCTTGAAGCAAAAATCCAAATTCTGGCCCGACTTTTCGGTTAACGAAAAGTCGCCCCTCAAATGCTCCACCGGGCATTTGCAAGTTTATTCTTGTTGGCTGATCGATCACTCCAAAGCCGGGTCACCGAGGTCTCGACAAGAGGAGTTCTCTTACATTTCAAACTGCATTTTTTAAAAGCTGCAAGACAACACAAAAGGAGCCTACAAAGCAATTCATCGCAATGACCCTTGACCCTTTGTGTCAACTGTGTTTGGACGGTTATTTACCTTTAAACACCAGGTGAATGAGAGAGTCTGGTTCAACAAGGCAAATGGACTGTTGTTGACCACAAAGAACAAGTCTGGAGCAGGTTGGAGTGTTTGCTTTGGTTTTCCCTACATTCTTCATGTTCAACTTTGAGCATTTTCAACTTAAAGACTAGTTTGAGTGGGGGTTTCCACAGTCATGAACTGAGATCCCATCCTTTTTCAAGAAATACTCTTCCTCCTTTTTTTTCTGTGACATAAATCTGCATGAAAGTCGTCTTGAAAACACACTTTAAACAGTCGTAGGTGTAATTGCTCCACTGTGGACACTTGTAGGTTATTGAGGCTCAACTGTTGACATTTCAGGCAAAACATATCTTTTGTTATTCGAACCTGCTCTGCCTGTTTTTGAGTGAAATGCAATAGTGTCAGCAGTGTTCCTGAGTGTGGCCATAAAGCAATGTATTATGATGTGTTTTCTTACAACAAGTTATTGATTCAGTGTATTTACCGATCTTTAAAAGGGAATATTACACCATTATTTTTACGATGCTTAAAAACAATGTTTGTGTTGTTTTTGACTTTATTTTTTTGTTGTTGTTTGTTTCTTTCCTTCTTTAATTTTTTTATTTATTTATTTTTCTTTGTTTCTTTTGTTTTTATTACACATGTTCGAAATAAAACGTTCATTCATTCAAAATACCTTGAAATTTTAAGAATTTATGTCTCGGAAAACATAGTTTGACATTGTCGTCTTGAGCTGAGAGCTGTGGACAGCAGCTGAAATGATGTCCAGGGACCAGATGAAGCTATAACAGCAAGGTGATGCTTTGTCGGTCTGTCCTTCAAAGTTGTGCGCTTGTTCGAATGCACCGATGAAATCTCAGTGTGCTTCTTAAGCAGGAAACGCAATAAAATCAAATTTATTATGGAGTAGATTCTTCATTTATAATATGTGAAATGATCAAAATTCATAATTGGGTATTTTATAACCTTTTAAACCCCAAGGTCCCCTAATTGGGGGACCCTGAGACTTGTCTTTGTTATTTTTCTATAGTTGAAATTTCAAAATAAGAGCTCAGGGATTAAGGGGTTAAAGGGAACTTAAATGATATCAGGTTTTTAATCATATTATTGTGAAAAAATAGGTTTCTTGTGTAAAGTTACTGACAAAAACTATTAAAAACCTTATAACAGTAATGTAATAGTTGATTGAAAAGGAAAAGAAATGCATCTATAGCTGCTTCTCGCTGTCCTCTTATAGAGCCTCAGATGTAACTCTACACAAATGTAAAGTGCTTTAAAAAAAAGTCTCACTATGAATAGTTATTCATCAAGAAACATCACAGAGTAAGTGCAGTAAACAGAAATAGTATATACTGTGTGTGCTTTTATAAACCTGCAGCAGTTCGTCTCTGTCCACTTGCACAGAGTTTTTCAATACACTTGGCAGGTCGGTTGTTTAACTTGCCACAGTCCTTCTGTGGGTTTAGGTTGTCTCAGCAGCTTCTGTCTCCTCGTGTAATCCAGGCCGACTCCATGATGTCGAGATCAGGGCTCTGTGGAGTCGCACCATCTGTTGCAGGACTTCTTGTGGCTGAAGATTGTTCTTAATGACTGATTGTCATGTGGCCATCAGTGCTTTTACACTCTGCTATATGCTTTAAGGCCAGCGGTCACATAAACAAATGTGTTAATTGCTCGGTGAGACCAGCCTTATGTTGTAGTAAATGAGTTTACAGCTTGTTTGCACCAGTGTTACCTACAATAAAAGATTAATGTAATGTTTCCTTTCTCTGTCAGAACCTTTGATATTATGCACCACACCCGAGTTGTACATTTAAAGGCCATTGATCGACACACACATGCATCTGTTCAAACCACCAGATCTTTTCTGTTTCTGTCTCTCACCCCACCCCACCCCTCTCCTCTCCATCTCCTGCTCTGCCTCTAATTGAGCTGTGAGTGGAGTCCAGGTGGAACCCATTTGAATTCCCTGCGGTCGTGACCACTGTGGTTGCCTGTGACAGAGTCATACCTCTCATTTCCAGACCATTTACAACATATTCCTGCCATCGGTAACACTCAGGCAACAGTCATTACGCCACCTAGACACACCATTGCAATTTGTGGTCAACAACACTAACGCAGGAGCAGATGGAAAGGCAGAATTAACATTGTAATCAAGTCTGTATTGAGTGCATGCAGCATGATACATAATGTAGTTGTTTAAAATGTGCATCGCATTTGCCTAGCCAGGGATGCTATGCAATTCATGTTTTAAGATTTCATTAAATTCTGTGCACTTGGCTCAGCATCCCATAATGATATTGAAATGCATGCGCCATTGGGATCAGTGTTATTGACATTGGAATTTGCTGTACCCCTGATTCAGAGGCTGAGCTGAGATTGCTGTTGTTGTTTGTGTGGGTCTGTGGGTGTCTGCATGTGTGAACCCTCCCCCCCCGCCACAATCCTTTTCAAATCTGGCAGGGAGTGAAGTGTGTATTGGAAAATTATGCAAATGCAGTGACTGGGAATACAAAATGGAGGGAAATTAAGATCAGAAAAGTCAAATACAAATAAAAAGAAAATAAATGCAGAGCTTTTTTTTCCTCCTGAGCAGATGCCCTTCAAACACAGATGCAGCTGAGTTCAGACTGTGCTGAAAAGTAACACCAGTAATTAGAAAAGTGGCTTGGTTCGGCTTTGTTTCACACGTTGAGGGGTGCGGCCTGGATTGTATTTCTTTGTGAGCGTTATGGCTCATCACCGCGGCGCTTTATGTGGCGTGCAACTGTCCTTTGACCATATGTTGTCCATTCTGTAATGTGGCCTCCAGTCATACCATTTTGTCAGCCAATCAGAACTAACCATTTATTAGGTTACGCTTGTAGAAATACAGCTTCTATATTTCTTAGTGTGTTGTCTCAATGTCTGGGCTGTTCTGCGCTAAATGCTAATATGCTAATAATGACAATACCATAGACTGTGTGCAGAATGGACGAAGCTGACGTGACGATCGGTTTATGGACATTTTGAAGCTAGGTGTTGGCATCTGAACATGGGCGACCATATTTGGATATAAAGGGAGGAGTGAGGAGGCGGGTCCAACCCTTGAAGCTGAGGACACTGTCCAACGTGTTTGTGTCTTGAGTCCAGGTTTGGTTCCACTGGAGACCTGGTTGCTTCGTCCATAATAATAATGTACTGATATATAATATGCTCATTTAAAGCAGGTGGACTGTTTACCAGCATATTGACAGGTTACCATCTGCTCAGTACCAGTAATCATGAAGTAAAGCAGGATGGGAGTACTTTTTTTGAAATGTTTGCTGAGAAATTTCTCCCCGTGTTTGAAATTCAGTGAACGAATGTCGGCACAAATGTTAAATATTCCCTCCAAAGAGTGATTTTATCACAGTTTACATGTGTAAAAAGTTATTTGGGTTGATCACATCAGTGTTATCTCAACTCCTACCCACACATTTCAGGTGGTAGGTTGTTAATTGTTGTGTCATTGTTCATTTTAACACTTTTGTAGCAGCTTGACATTGTATTGAATAAAACTAACACTACTCAAAAAGAAGCATTTTTATTTCTAATCTGTTTTTGTTACTTTCATCCTTTCAGTGACCAGATATCTGTGGACATTATCCCCTAGAGACCATGAATATGACTAAAGTTTTATACAATCCCCTAGGGCTGGGCCATATGGCAAAAATAGAATATCACGATTTTTTAATTATATAATCAGAATTTAGATTTTTAAAAAAAGACTAATATAAGTTAAATTACATATTAAAGAAGAGGAACATTGAATAAATGAACTAATTTATTCAAATTAGGGACAATCAGCACAGTTCTAACTTATATTGCAAACTCACACTAGAAATTATAAAAATGCAATGAAGTCCTGAGGAAAACAATTACAAAAGTCACAGTAAAGTTTTTCAAGTAACTTTAATCAAAATAAATCAAAATTGTAAAAATTTAAGTGCAATTATACACATTTTTAATCTTGACTTGTCTAATAAAGTAAAAGAAAACAGAGAGCACACATGAACTTACTTTAGTCTAAAAAATATGACATTGAACAAATAGAATAAAATAATATGAAATCTTAAAAAATGAAAACTAAATATAGTGCAACTCGCAGCGCGGATCCAAAACTTTTAGCATTTTATTAAATCCAACTTCTTCTACTGTTTGTATCGGACATAAAACTGTCACCAGTTGAACGTCACCGCAGCCGTTAGCCTGTTAGCCTGTTAGCCTGTTCCTCTGTTTGCTGCCTCAGTCGTAGGGAGTGAGGTTTGTAAATGCTTCTGTTACCGTTTGTTGCTTGTAAGAAGTAGCACCAGCCTCGAAGTAGAAGTAGCTTTAGCCACCTGGTTCTCATTGTACTGTTTAAGATGTCTTATTCTAAGATGATTGAACAAGTTCTTTGTGTTGCCATCACTTGCCTTGACGCTCTCCTTGTGCACTTTGTATAGGTTATTTCTTTGGTCTTTATTGTCTGGTGTGAAGTCAAACCATTTTGTGATTGTGATAAAACGATCTCTCAAAAATGACAGACCGTCGGACGTGTAGATTGTAAGACGGTCTTACATCGTCATATCGCCCTCCCCTACAATCCCCAGGGATTTGCCTTTAGCGTGGTTAAAAATTACGACCGTAGTGCCGTCAGCTGCAAGATGAGGTCATGGTTTTTTCAATTACATCCATAATCCTGCCAATTCTATCAATCTGTCTTTGAAAATATCTGCTGTCAGCATCATACAATGGCAATATATTGACGCTGCTGTCCAGAAAGAAATCTATATACTCCCCGTGGGTGCGTGGGGTTCAACTTTGAGGTCACCGTGTTTTGAAAATCCATATAACCAGTCGCTCTGTTTCAGTATCCAGATTGCGAGGTTTTTTTTTTTTCCTCTGAGCGGTATCCAGTTTGGTCCCCTGCAGTCATATAATATGCTGCCTTTTAGCTCACATCCAAAATCAATCTTGGCCACATAATGACTTGCAATGTTTGTGGGCACAGCATGCCAATTGCTCCTGGTAGGTGATTAATGGCCAACAGGTAAGGTTGTCATGGTAACCTGCCCACCTGAGCCACTATGGCAACAGCGGCAGAAGTGAAGGCTGTACGTTGGACCCCATCACACAGAAATTAATGACCTTTGAAGAGGAGCTGATATCCTTTCTCTTCCCTCTTTTACTTTTTGGTTTCATCATTTTTTTTTTTTTGATAGTCCATCCCTCTCTGTTTCCTGTCTTTTCCCGCCTCTTCCTCTTCCTCTTCCTTTTGTCCGAGATCCATTTGTGCTGCATTAGGCGAGATATGCTGAGAAAAATATAATAATATGGAGGGAGGATAGGAAGAAGGAAGACGTGGAAAATGGATAATGTCTGAGCTTTGCATTATAATGGAGAACTATCTCAAGGCAGATTTGGCCTGCCTTTAAACGACGCATCTATCTGCATTTATTCACCCAGCTGCTCAGGCCGGTGTGCTTTTATTCCTCTCCCTTGTGGGAATGCAACCCCATCCCTATTGTACTGCCCCGTGCTACTGTTAAATATTTGTGATGGTGATTTGTTTTATTTGTTTTGCACCTTTTTTTATTGTGAGTGCAACTAATTTCCTCTAATGGATTGTGTTGCTATTGTCTTGTAGTTGGGAAGTGTCCTGTGTGTCAGGAGGGGTTACACTGCCTTTGTGTGCACGCTGGGGGCGGAGGTACGCTCCCATTATTTAACCCAGGCCATCAGTCACACTCAACAAGCCTATCATAGAGGCCCATTCAGAGACTGTGCAGGCTAAAGTTAGCACTATTATCTGCCTGTCACTGGCTAGCTGTGTTGGGGTCCCCTGTGGAAAACCAATTGTATGAGTGAACGCCTTACTGCTCACGTCGCCAAGCTCCCGGGATGCACACGGCGCCTTAGACGAGCACTCTCCGTTTACCTTCACTTCTTCACACCTTTCAACTCGCATTAGAAAGCCCGATTATGACATTTCAGCTGTGTTTAGTAGTCTAAAAATTGACCGCTCAATCTCAAACCATCGCCAAGGTTTCGGAGGCTCAACCGAGTGGAAAAAAAAATCATCTTTAACTCTAGACGGAAAGGATCGTCTCAGTTTTAATCATCTCAGCTCATCTCTTAAGATTTCCGAGTGAGTGCTCATCAATCATACTGTATGCAGACAGTGTGCTTGATTAATATTCATTTTATATGAGACACTTCATTTGCATGAACACACTGTCTGTCTCATAAAAATTACCAGTCCCTCCCTGCTGGTGTGATAAGCATCTGGACATGAAACAGTTGAAAATCTGAGACATGGTACTTAACCCGGCAACACGATCCCACTTCATTACATAGTATTACGTGGGAGGGCTTCAAGCAGGCGTGACTAGTAACATCATACTTAGTATGCCCCCATCAGATAACACCGAGGATCAAGTTTCACTTTGTTGCAGTAGCATTGTACAGAACGCCTCTGGATTAATGAAAATCATCTTTGGTTTCCTCAGGTCAGGAAGTGACAGATGGAGAAATGCCTGCGGGTGGTGATGTGCATCAGGGCGATGGTTATCTCACCATTTCTATTACAGAGATGGGAGAGCTGCATGTGAGGAAATCCACATTCAAAAAAGATTCAGATGAAAATGTATAGTCACTGGTGGCCTGTAATTAAAGTTATCTGAGGAGATTTGATTTACATTTTTAAGAACATATTCAGTTGAATTGTCTCTAATCACCACTTCCTCCATTGTGCTTTTAAAATAATCATCTGCTGGGTTTGGATGAACATCTTGGCCTTTACAAAATCAGTGGTTTTTCTATTTTCTGACATTTTACAAGCCAAACAATCATTTAATTAATCCAGAAACTATTTGTAAGAGTCAGTAATGAAAATAATCACCACTTTGAAGTCATAATTTATGTATTGTGTAAAATTTAATTATATTTCAGCCTGTGGTGATAACATTTGGTTGCATAGTTGCTAGTTTATTTATATATTTGATTATTTGTGGTTGTATTTCACGCTAAGTTAGAAATCGCTAAGCAGCTTTATGGATTTTTGCACAAACAAGTTCTCATATCAGGTATTAAATTCAGTGGTCTATCAAATGTACTGAATATTATTTGTAAAATTTCATATATCTTGGTAAAATATTTGATCTGAAGAGTAACGCTGTGCCAGTGAGATGTGTTATCAACCAGTTCGTTACTGATTCACACAGTAAAAACATTATTTTTGCCATTTCAACACAATCACAGTAAAGCTGATTCCTAATGGCTCCAAAATGTCTTCAGATCTTTTCGAGGTAAATCACAGTCCACTGATGCTGCTCAGCAATCACAATAAGGAGACAGTGACTCACATGCAAAGCACTAGTTGTGAATTTAAATATGCAAAGCGCATGTAAAAAGCATGTAAAACAAGTGGTACACTGCATTTGTCTGCTGGCAATCTCCCTGGCACTGAGGAGTTAGAGAGCAAGGAAAAGAGGAAGAGGAGATAATTTATCGCAGGAAGGCTGACCAGGCTTATATAAAATATATGAAATGGCCTCCAACAATTTTCCATGTGAGAAATTACACTGTAGTGGTGACAGCCACTGCAGCAAATGCCAAGGGATCAGTATATTATGATTTTTTTTTTTAAGGGGGGAGGGTTGTGTGTGGATTTATTCCCTCCTCTTGCCTTCCTGGGGTTTTTCCTGCTATCAGGTGTTGTGTCATTGACAAAGCAGTCACACAGCATGCCTAATTACAACATAACACATTTGAGTCTCACCCAGTTGGGAGCAGCACGGCGGCATTATCAATGTCAAGATTGCGGGAGGTGTTTAGTAGCAAATCAGCAAAGCTCAAACATCTTCTTTTGGAGCTTTTAACACTGAAATCTAATGGAGAGCACCTATTGCACCTTTCCCAACGGTGTTCGTCTCACATCGTCACACTTATTATCCCTGTGTGTTTGTTTTAAACTCGTATTTAGTGGTGTACAACTTAAACTGTGGCTCGAATCACACCCTCCGCTTGTAGATTAAAAAGAAACTCTCGGGTTTTTTGGCGCAAAAGCAAAAACAACATCGCTGATTAAAAAAACAAAACCAAAACGTTGTTCTCCAGAAGCAGCAAATCAGTAATGAAGAAGTTTCCTTGATGTGGCCGGGAACAGACGCTGCAGTTGTTGCTAGGTCTGCTAAATGTTGGCCAGCTTATCTAAGGGAGTTATCCTAAATCCCCCTCAGAACAAGTACCCTTGAAACGTCAGCACCATAATGTATCATAAGGCTCCTTCTGGAATACAAGACGAGTTGGCAATGTCGGACTACCGCTCGTCTTCCCCCCCTTCTTCTTCTTCTTCTTCTTTTTTTTTGAACTGGGTCCAAGCCTTTCTCATAAATATGTATTTTATGATGTGTTCGTTTGGTGACTTGATAGCAGTTTCCCTACCTAAGCCCACACATTTTTTTTTTTTTTGGAGAGCAAATTAACAACTCTGATAGTGTTTTTTTTTTCATTTTATGTGATAATTTCTTAAGTAACACCTGTGCAAGTAGCTTTATCGGCTGTGCGGCGAGATACGGCGCACAAATTCTCATTGTCTCCCCTCAGAGAAGCAGGTTTTATCTCCACTTTTTTGTGGGTGCAAAAAAATAAAAGAAAAGCCATATGCCAACAATCATACCGTGGATTTTTTTCTGACAATCCTGTGGCTGCGTCTCTGCTCCCACTTTAGAAATTGTCCGACGCCATAAACTTCAGGTCCAATTTGCCGCTTGGACAGTGTATTTGAATGTGATTATTCCTGGAATAATGTATTTTTTTTTGTCAAGGGAGTCACAGCATCTGGTTTGATGTCGTATTTAATTTAGCTCTCCCGCAGCTGTCAAAGCGTTTTATTAAAAGCGCTGTTTACTCATAAGGACGCGGCTTTGATCGCTCCTTCACGATGCTATTTTAACATCTTGAGTGTTTTGTGCAAAAGGAAATCGAGTCAACAATACAGTGGGATGAGTTTCCCGAGCTCAGGTTGTGCGGACTCATGGACGTCGGCCAAGACTCTGCTGATGAGCACACTGACTTTTAACCTCTTAATATTGCCCAAATGGTCTTCTTATGCAGACACTCCTGATAGGCTTGGTGCCCCTCTGTTAAACCCATTAATATCTACTCAAAAAAAAAAAATCTGATTACTCTAATCTTGGATTTTTGAATTGGGATTAAGAGCTAGATTCTGAGATGTGGGGGGAAAATGCCACTGCTTGCAAAAACTGCATTGAGATGAATGTGGGAAATGTTATAAAGTGTATTTAAAATGTATTCTCTGCACAATTTGAGATGATCATGTCAGTCAGTGATGCAGTGCTCGCAGTTTGACCCCATGCAACCAGATTTCCTGCCACAATGGAATTAGCTCCTTGCGGGATTAAATGCGGTATGGATTGCCTAATGTGCAATGCTCAGGATGGCTGCGTGCATTGTGTATCATTTTGCAGAGATTATATTCCTGCAGCAGATCATGGCTGATAGTGGATAATAGAAGGGTTTGGATGGCCTAATCATTAAAGCTGACTTAACCTTAATATCATGATATGGGGTTTTATGGGGATAATCTGATGAATCTCATCAGAATATAAATTGTTGATCCACTCTGAACAGTGTTTTTTCCCCTTATGAATCATTTTTTGTGTGTGTGTCTCAAGGCAGTCTTCATGCAAATCACATTTGATGTTTGCAGCTCATTTTGAGGTGAAATAGTTTAGCGATGACTTCATCCTGAGGTCACCGGTGTATCCTCCTCGTGAGGTTCAGAGGAGGTGAGGGGGGGGGAGATCTGGGTAAATTAACTCCTACGTTGAGTTTGTGCAGCGCCGTGCAGAAACACTCGCAGGTGCAGCAGCTCAGAGTGTGAAGGTATGGCGAACAGGAAAAAGAAAACACCACAGAGTTTCTTATGTCAATTACCGTCAGGACTCGCAAGGAGCGCCTATGCATATACAGCACCCCCCCCTACACACACATCGTTGTCCTCCAAAGCCCTCAGCAGTGTGTGCTTCACCGCTTCATTCCTTGTCTCTCTGTGGGAGTGATTTGTTGTTAAGGTGGGGGAGTTAACACTTCGATGAGCAAACAACAACAGAATATCCAAAAATACACCTCGCGCCGTCTTAGCCTTTGGTTGATCACACCCGGTGTGAGTTCGGCTGACTGGAGATTGAGCAACTTGCACCGTGTCACTCGATGACAACTTGAAACCCACAATGCCATAAGGACTGTGCATACGGATGATAAAGCCATGGTGCATCCATCTGCTGTGTTACTTACTGGAAAAGACAACACTCCCATTGTTCCTGTTAAAAAAAAAAAAAAAAAAAGGATGAATCACCGAGAAGTTGCACAGATCCAGAATCTCATTCACTTCTGTTCAACTAACATGTATGCTTGTGTTTTTTTTTTTTCCCTGTGACAGATTTTGGGAAGCATCTGGAGTCAACAGGACTTGTGGGAAGAGTGGCGCAGTGGAGGGAGCCGTGCCATAAGGGGAGCACCCGATTGGGGCCAACAAAAGACTGAGTACTGAACTGATCTGGGACCTTTAGCAGCGGGCGGTAAGAGGGGGAGGCCATGTGGACCGCACGCCTGCTAGTCCTCGCCAGCCTCTTCGCACCAGCCGCACTGAGTGAGTTTGGCTCGTTAAAACAAGTGTTTGTCTTGTGTGCAGATGTGGGCGCAAAACATACTCTTGCGTCGCCGTGATCAGAATTTCGTCCTATTTAGGTGCCAAAATCTGTCAGCCAACTGTGAAATACCTCTGACTTTATCTTTCTCATTTTCACTGTCTATCTGGCTCCTCTCGCTAATTAGCAGTTTTTTTTTTTTTTCCCTTCGCTGAAACTTTTTTTTTCTCGCCACACTTTTCTTCTTTCACTGTTGTCTTGATTTTCGGTCTATTTTTAGATCTGTCCCTCTTTCTCCATCTCTTGCTCTCCTGGCAATAGAAAAGGAACCGGGATTATTTTCAAAGAATCATTAGCGAGGCTTTGGCTCCGTGGCGTATGGTTAGGATCGTGCAAATTGCAGCAGGGGAAAAAAAAAACAACAAACATCTTTTATCATTTCATGCATTAAGATCTCGAGATTAATTTACAAGGTCTTTATTTTCCCACGTCTCAGTAAACGGAAATCGCTGTAGTTTCGCAGCGTTCAGCCTTCTGCGGATTGTTTCATAGGCAAAGTAAAT
Source organism: Pseudochromis fuscus (assembly GCA_900323345.1). Taxonomy (NCBI): domain Eukaryota; kingdom Metazoa; phylum Chordata; class Actinopteri; family Pseudochromidae; genus Pseudochromis; species Pseudochromis fuscus. The sequence continues at coordinate 33,074 of OOFC01005633.1, forward strand.
GAAGTCATTTAAATTCAGATTAAAAGAAGTCAATGGTGGTGGTCCGGTGGTTTGGGGGGGGTGCAGCTCGGGTTTAGATGTACAGAGTGTTGGGAGTGGGGCAATGGCCCATAAAAATGTTAATTTGATATGGCTGAAACCATTAATGGGAGATTTGCAGCTAATTGAATTGTTTTTGTGCTGTGATATCTGTGGAGGGCGGCGGCGACTTGGGTTCGGCATCCAGCGCTAATGAAAGCACACGTCTGTAGCATCGTTAGCTTTTCCTTAATGCTCAATAGGGAGAGGTCAGGGGACAGCGATATGTCATGCATCTCTATACAGAGAGCTCTACTGAGTGGGAATTGAGACTTTATGAAGTAGCGGTTGTTGAATGAATCAATCAAAGCAGGCAGGAAGCCACACTGTGAGGGCTGAAGCTATTGTTGCGCGTATGTTTTACATATATGAAACTTCTATGGATTAAAATCTGATCTGGTTTGAAGTTGGAGGTGTCCTGTCAACAGCTTTACACATTCCCCTTGGGGAGTTTTTAGAGATTTTTTATGTTGTAGTACTTTGTGCTGCCACAGGGGAAAACTGGGAGCAAGGTTGACTGGCTGCAACATACAGGAAGTCCTCGATTTTTTTGCTATGCTGCAACGTAAGTCAATTTTTGCCGTAAATCGGAATTAACCCTTTTTAACCCTAATTAACCCGTTCGCTGACAGATTATTGGCAACCTCAATGGCGTCTTAGATTTTCAACATTTTTGCTGACTTCTCTTCATGACAAGCTTGTGGAAGCTGCTTGGATTCTGGGTAAATTTGCATAAATAATTATAAAACAAAAGCAGTGGACCCGTGTAGGTCTGTTCTGTCTGGGTGTATGGACGATCCAAATGGCGTACAACCAGCGAATGTATACAGTTGCGCTCATAAGTTTACATCCCCTGGCAGAATTTGCGATTTTTTTTTC